>JBCFYV010001216.1:0-57761 GCA_039000515.1 Timema cristinae | reverse complement strand
GGAGCACAAATGTATATATTGTTTTTGGTCAGAGTCGGTGGGGGAACTAAAACTCCCCCTTTATACAGATGTTTTTGACCTATGCCCTGTTCCGGGTGGGTAGCACAGCTTCCGGGGGACGACATTCATTATGAGATCTTGCCCCAGCTTTTCCCCTTCAGGAAAGGAATTTTTTTTGGCTCTAAAATAGTGTTTGGGAATTCTCAATAGTTTCCCTTCACTTGGAGGCAAGGGCAACCGTTATCCTTATTTATAAAAGTGGAAAGGGCTAAATTAGAGCCAATTTATTTATAGACTGATAGCCTTTTTTAGTTGTGTAAGCAAAATATTGGACAAAATGACCAATAAAACGATTTATATGGTATTTAAAATGCCGCAATCGGCTATCTAATATTTAATTTTGGGTTCTGCCGTATCCGCCCCATGGTGGATCACCCTTATCCGTCTCGAGATGACTGTTAATGCCCGCCTTTCTCCAGAAGCATCATTTTATGGTTGTTTTCTTTGATCTAGAGAAAGCGTATGTCACCACCTGGCGGTACGGCATATTGAAAACACTTTTAATTGGGGGTTCCGAGGAGACCTCTTGGTTTTTATATTTAATTTTATGTCGGATAGACAGTTCCGGCTAAGGTGAATGATACCTTAACCGTTGATTTTATTCAAGAAAATGAGGTGCCTCAGGGCAGTATTTTACGCTGTACGTTGTTCGCCATCGCAATAAAAGCATTGTGGACAACGTGCGCTTGATGCGCGTTCATGCCTTTTTGTGGTAGACTACGCATTTATTCGTTCGTCGAGTCTCCACAGGGCTGAACGGCAGATACAACTTCTGTCAACAATCTATGGTTGTGGGCATCGTGTAGTGTCTTTCGCTTCTCACAGCCAAGACGACGTCGTCCACTTCCATAGATTACGCAGAATACAGACAGCCCAATATTTTATTAATCACGTTGTTTTACCTGTCTCAAAGGACCGTAAGGTTTCTGGGACTTTTATTTAATTTTAAACTAATTTGGATCCCCCACATCAAAGACCTGAAAGTGAGATGTGTCAAAGCATTGAATTTACTTAAAGTATTTAGTTGTCGTTTTTGGGGGGCTGATAGAGAAACCTTTATGTGTCTTTATAGGGTCTTCGTGAAATCAAAACTTGATTACGGCAATTTCGTTTATGGCTAAGCTAGATCCTCGCCAATAAAGGCTGCTGATAATGTCCACCATGCTGCATTCGACTGGCTGCTGGTTATTTTCGTACTAGTCATGTCGTCATCATCTGTGCCGACGTGGTGAGCCCCTCTTTCTTACCGACGGTCCTATCTTCTAGCATCTTACGTGTCGAAGCTGCATTGCATACCAAGCATGTTGCATACAGCCGGCGTTTTATCCCTCTAATCGTGTCTTGTATGAAACTAAATGGATTAGTTCAAGGCCGTTTGTGATCCGGAAGCTATCGGTTTTCACTACGTGTGGGTTAGTTCTGCCAAAGATCTCTTCCTACATTTCTTGTTCGAGTTTCTCTCTGGAAGATACGCCTACCTACAATGCCATTTTGATCTTGCCAAGTTACCTAAAGCGACTACCCGCATATTATATATTAGAAGACATTCAACGAGCTCCTCTCCAATTGCTTTCAGAGTTTTTAGGGTATCTTCACTGATGGGTTTAAATGTGGGCCTCTGTGAGATGCACCTTTGTTGTGAAGTGAAACAATTTTAAATTTCTCTTACCTGGTGAATCCAGTGTTTTTTTACGTCGAAACTATACGGCATTTTTAAATATTTGTGTTTTGTATATCGTAACTATCACCGTTCCTCACTCATCTGCACGGATTCAATGAGTGCTCTGTTGGCATTGTCCACTTTTACTCCTGGAATACCCTCGTGCAGATGATACATGAGCAAATTTTTAAAAAATATTTATTAAACACCCGACTCACCTTATACTGGACTCTAGGTCATAGTGGTTTCTCAGGAAATAAACTAGCGGACAGGCATCCAAGGAGGCGGTTCAGCTTCCTCCTGAGGCGTGTTTGGGTGTCATGTTTTTAGACCTGAAGGGCTATGTTCGACGTGGGGTCTTACGCACCTGACACGGCCAGTGGTTTTCAATCCCTTCTCAGAACAAGCTGCTTTCCATAAGAACGGTGTGTGTATAAGAAAGGAGGTCATCGTGACAAGGCTCCGCGTTGGACACACATCATTTACCATGGATTTTCATTGAGAAGGGATCAACCTCCAGTTTGTGAGTTTTGTGATGGTCCCTTTAATGTGTACCACATTTTGTTGGAGTGTGTCGCAAATATGCCCTATCCGCCTGGCTCTTGATTTCAAAGATGAAATACGTTTTTTTTATTACGTGACAGTGTGGATGGAGTCATTGTTTACTCTGTTTTATACGCCTGGCGGAAACTTTTTAATGTCATTTGATTCACTTTTATAAAATGGCTCATTTGGATTTTATCTCACATTGAGATTATTGTAAACATTTTTTAGTGTGCGCTAATATGTTTTGTCTTTTACTTTTTTGAATTTTAATATGTTCGTTTTTGTCTTTTTATCATTCTATATTTTAATATATTTGTTTTGTCTTTTTAATAAATTTATTATATTTTAAAATGTTTGTTCTGTATTTTTTAATGTAGTGATGACAAACCAACTGACGAATCGCCAGTGCGCGCCGACAGACCTATATATTTGCGCTCTATTTCAGCTGCCAACGATTTGGTTTTCTCAAGAATAGTGCATGCAGTAATTTTTAAGAGTGCTCAGCACAAAGTTGCCCTGTGCATGTTCTTCCATACAAATCAATATGTTTCATCCTAGCAACTGGATAGTTAAAAAAAAAAGTCGCCAGAGCGCGACTAGCGAGAGGAGGATATTAATGTCGGCCAACTTTTTATAGCAGGTGCACGCAGACGCGTTGAAAGTTGTAGGTTACATTCAGGTTGGCCAACTTCAGAGTTGCAGATAGTTTGAAGCAAGACACCGAATTGGTAGTTACATATGCACGCGCTCGCATATAAGTTATGGTTCTCAGTAATGCAACTGAATAGCCGGCCGACTCAAAATTGCATGTGCGCGCGAGTTCTTACTACCTGTCTCTCAATAGTTGTCAAAATACAAATAAATATGCCCACGGTGCTCAATTGATCGTTTAGAATCTTAAATTAAAATCCTTTGGGATCAGGATGATGATGAAAAAAACTCTTTTTTGAGTATCCGCCATCTTGAAACGGATTTCCCAGTCGCCAAACCATATACATAATTCGTTCGGTCTAAACTCAAAGAATATCTCTGACAAATCTAGTTAAAATTTTTCCCGCGATTTTGTGAGTAATGGAGGAACAAACATCCGGACACTGTACAGACGAAATGCCAAACACTCGAGCTAAAACAGGACCTCACTCCGATCAAGCATTAAAATAACAGATAATTCTAATACAATAAAATTAAGCAATTTTGGATTTAAAAAAAAAAGTATTTTCCAACAGGCCCTTCATATAAAAATTGAACTGTATAGTCTCCTCAACTCCCGTAACAATGTCAAGCAACTCTTATCTACAATCTAACTCACGAGATTAGAGAGTTACAACCGTTAATCAACTAGGTACAGCCTCCACTAACATACTCACTTGTTTTAGTTCTTTCTGCAACGTACACGTACTTATTTAAAATTGTTAGTTCCAATTTGGTAAATATTCTAGTCCTAGTGCGACAATTTAAAAATGGATATTTATTTTCTGCTGCTTGTTCTATGTATTGGAATAAAGTAAAGGTGAGAAATTAGGATGTATATGATTCGATTCAAACTTTTGGTGGGTTACTTTGTAGCAGTGTCTTGGCGTGGAATGTTGCCAGGGTAAGCAGAGATCGTTTTAAACTGTACCATTGATTTATTCTCACGACTCTGTATAAAAAAAACTTTTTGTAAAGCATCAACAAAAAATGTATTACCCATGTGAGGTATATAGGGCAAGGTCTTAAGTTTGATTGGTCGAATGGGGTCCAAAGTGGGGGTGGGGGGAGAACATATCACAGGTACAGTTTTTAACAAAGTTTGTTTACCCTGGAAACATTCAAAACACGCCACTGCGTTGTAGTCTCTGTGTCCTGACAATTGCGCCACCGCGACAATTGCGCCCAAGGGGCCGAGCGGGTGGGCTACCCAGGTAGGAGTCAGCTTCGGAGTGATGATTGTGTACACCTTTGGTTTAAAAAGAGGTGGGGGGGGGGGTTAGTGTTGTTTGAATGGTTTTTTTAAGCTACTGCTTATTGATACAGAATTTTGTAATTTTTTTTAGATTGAGCTAGGCTAGCTCATGTAATATTATGTATGTTATGTTACATTTCATAATCTAATATTATTTCTTCACTGAGTTTTGGTCTTTCTTGATTTCCTTGATCTTTACTTTTCAATCTATATAGGGGTTTTTTTCATTGGAACATCAGTAGTTTCCCCTTTCTGTAAATATGATGGCCAACTCTGGTGGAAAAATAAACACTACGCAATAGTCTCTATTTCTTGGGTTTACGCAATTTTCCTTGGTACGTAATTGTCATATATTCGTAATCTCCTATTCTCTCTTTCTCTTTATATGATAGACAGCGTGTTTTAAAAATTAATATTAAGAACTGTGTAGACCTTTTACTTTACATCTATTACTGTTTCCAGCCTGTGGGCTGGGTCAGTTTTTTTAAAGCCATATTTTTCCACTCCCGGCTTGATAGGCCTGTCAAGCTTCATATGCCTTATAATCTAACTTAAGACTAGGACAGGCACAACACTCATTCCGTAGAAGATAATTCATCATTATGTAGGGTACATCCACATTTCTCCAATGATACATTTTTAGGCCATGTTGGGAATCGACCCCGAGACCCTTAGCTCAGTAGACAGACACGCTACCCACTGAGCTAAGGTGTTTGAATAATCGTGTGGATCTAAATATCTCTAACTATTATTATTATTATTATTATTATTATTATTATTATCACCGCTTCTTACTACCCGTTCAGGTTATACGCACTTACGCTAATGTGTAATGGTAGGGTGGTTATGAGATGAAATGGAGCACCTACAGTTTAACGTGGAATCCGAACCACGGTGGAGGTCTGGCATTCCCCACATTCACAAGATGTGATTATACACATCTTGTTATAGGTGAAGGAAGGGTTTGGAAATCAGATAAATCTATGCCAGGACCGAGGATTGAACCCCTGACCCCCAGCACAGAAGTCCGACACCTTACCCCTGGACCGCCAGGTCATCGTTTCTAACACTAATTAGTTGTTTACATAAATGCGCTTGGATCTCGGAAGTTGTGCAACTTTTTTATATGTTTTTTTTTAGCACCGTCTCTTACTACTTGTCGGGTTGTACACTTATTAGGGTTTGAACCAGGAAGGTTTATATTTATAGGAAGTGTAACCGCATTTTTCTTGGAGAGAAAGTGGGGAAAACACCCTTAGTAACCCGACCAGAATTCGAACTCGATCTCCCCCTGATGGGAAGTTAGTCTACTGTGAGAATATTCTGTTAGAGGGCACCGAGTGGGTTTGTGAAATTTTCAACTACTATTAATAATATTATTATTAAAGTTGTAGCTATTACAACATAATTTTTTCCATTAAACCTCTCTTTTAGAGAGTATTTTGTTTATGTTCTAAAGCAGAGCTAAAATTATGGTATATCTTTTGGTTAATTGTTTTTCTTTTTTGAGAAATACTATTTAACACAGATTGTTTTACACATTACGTAATGTTAATTCAAGTTTGTAGCGATTTATTAAAGATTGTATCCACGTTTTTATTACTATCAAGATAGAATTTACCTTTATTTTACCAATTAATTGAAATATTTATGTAATCATTGTATGCTTATGTTTACCTACATAGGCCCGCAACATGGCAGTTTGTTATCAGAAACGTCACGTGATTGCACAATAACAACGTCCAAATGAGTGTCTTTTTAACTTCGAAAAGTTCCTAATAGCTATGCTAGAATTAGTATATATTTACAAACGTTATTTCTATGTCCCAGAAAGAATATTATGGCTAATGTGATGATCCGTCTGTATTTAGATATAAATGTGCATATTTTTGTCATATGTTTAGGAAAATCGAGAGGTGACAAATTTAGGGAACTTTCAAAAGCTAATAAAAAGTTTACTAGTATTATTATAATTCTAGTACGGGTTTTTAAACTAATGGACTATGTGGAGGAATCTAAATTTTAAGAGACACAATCATTTTTTCTTTGATATAGTATGTAAAATCACCTTTTTAGGAAAAAACAGTTTCAACTAGCAGCCGACTAGCATTAAACCCCAGCCTTCTGACCTAAGAATCATGCCAGGCTGCATCTGACTCAATTCCGACAGTTATATTTTGCAAAAATAAACGGTCGCTTCTATTATTTAAACCTATTAATAGTTTTTAACTTAATTAATATGATTTGTATAAACTCATGATGACCACTGGACCCGTTAGGTTAGGAAATTATGATAGTTTGTTATCATTATTCTTAATGTTTATTAATATAAGTTGAACTCGTGGTCTTGAGGTAAAGTGCTTGGTTCAGGACGCCATCTCCATGGTTCAAACCCAGCTGGGGTCTACGGATTTTTCTTGAATTATAGAAACTCGTAGCACAACTTCTTATGGAGAGGAAGCAAAGCTATCGGATCTATGTCGATTGTGGCATGTTTAAAGAACCCTTAAAGGTATGGGAAAATACCTTACCTGGTAAAATTGATAGGCCCTTTTGCTTTCGTTCATACAAATTCTCGTGTGCTGATATAATCAGTCGGTTCATAAAGTGCACGTTAAATACCTCAAATAAATAAACAAAACAAACAACTTATACAAGTTTCATATAATGTTTTAAATTGGACTTCAATAGTCAAAACTAACTACAATTTTATGTAATTTTAGTGTCGCGTTAAGAAATAAACGTAACTAAGTTTCATAATATAGATTTACCGGTTATATTATCATACTTGGAAGAAACTTAATCGAAATACATGTCTCAGCAATTAGTCAATATAATTTTTCTAAATTGTTCTTTCAACATGAAAATTTGTGCACTAATAAAACGTGTATTTTTCTCGAAGCCACAAAACAGCTATTTGGTATAACAATTGACTACCAAATGATCTGCCTTGTTGAGGAAAGCAAAATAATGAAAATAAAATGTTTTAGGAGAAAAAAAAGGATAGTATAGATTGATTGTTGACCAGAATTCTTTCAATCTCATCTTCCTTTATAAAGAAATTTTGTTTCTAATTTTAAAATTATATGCTCTTTTTTATTTTCTTCTTTATAAAAGAAAAAATTATCGTGAATATTTTTGCTTAAAAATTATTATGGTTCACCGTGCTATGTGCCACCGAGCTAAAAAAAAAGTAGTTTTTTAGCGGGTTTCTAAAAAACACTTAAATCAATATGGAGATTTTTTGGGTGGACGCCAAAAACTATATTCTTGTTTGTTCTTTTGCTGATTAACTGTGACTAATATAAATATAATAATGCATTTTTTTATATCTAAGAAAAAATATTAGGATTTTGAATTTCAAACAAGACTTAGTCATGAATTAATATTGATTTGGAATGAAAATTAATATAATCAATTATCATGTATTTAGATCCAAAAATACATTTTTTGGTTTTACTTGAATGAATCTTAAGTATAAACGATAAACACAATAAAAAATAGAAACTTAAAATATAAATTAAAGAGTATAGTACCTTTTCTGAAATTAAAAAATCATAAATAAATTGTTGTTACAGCAAAACCAAATTCTTGTAAAGATGTCAGGCAATAAGGCACAGAGACATATTTTTTGTGTTGACATGAAGTTATTTGTAACTTATAAACGTTTAAAAAATATATAAGAGAAAAAAGTAGCAATTAGAATACACAGTGAATTTTATTCATTTAAAAATGTAAGGGGGACTATATGTTACACAAAAGGCTCCTGTTTGTCAAAACTAATATTCACATTGTAGGGTGACTCCTTACGGGTACCGCATTACCTCCTCATAAAACGGTCTTGTTTTATCGTGTGTTATGTAGGTATGTAAGTAGCTTTTACTATATATATTATTAGTGTTTTTTATTATACAGGTTATTTTGAGGCACATATACAATGTATATAAAATATGCTATTTTTCTTCGAGATGGTAAAATGGAACTCTTAAAAAGTGTAGATGATTTTGCACCTACAGTGTGTTTGTTTTTAAAGTACAGAATAAGGGTTTGTTTTTTAATCTTGAAAATAATTTTAAGTATTTTTTTTTACCTCCCTACGGGATAGGGGTTAGAATAGTCCCGCAGTATCCCTGCTTGTTGTTAAGAGATGACTTAAAGGGGAAGCGTCTGCACAGGACGTACCTCGTGCTGGAAAAGTTATCCTATAACCTTCCTTTCATTCCTTTCCTTCTTACATCTCTTTCTCTCGCCTCTATTCTTTCTCCTTTACTTCCTTTTCCTTCTCTCTTCATTCTTCTCACTTCCCTTTTCTTTTAGTTTCTTCTCCCTTTCTTTTCTCTTTCTTTAATACTTTCTTTCCCTCCACAGCTGTTCAGTCCTGTGCAGAAGGCTTATGGTTCCTTCGTGACGACCCTAGCACCTCAAACGGCTTTCCTCTGACAATTACTGGATACCGTTGCAATTGAGCTCCTGAATGAAAATGCGCTGGTTGTAATATCTTAGTAGAAGGGCCTTAGGGATGACAATAACCGGGTACCCTACTTTGATAAAAGATCAGTTGCGTTCATGAAGGCCGGACGTCAAATTGGCACTTTCCTGCATCCACTTGCTGTGACGAACTCTCTCCTGGGCCCTGCCCCTTGTGAAGGTTCAGAGTCGGAGGAGTACTATAAACCCCCCCTTTTACCAAAGATGAACTGACCTACGCCCTGTCCCAGCCGGCAGCACAGCCTCTGGTCCAGACGACATTCATTATGAGATGTTGCATCAGCTGCCCCTGCCGGACAGGCACTTCTTTTAGACCTCTATAATAGTGTTTGGGAATCTCATCAGTTCCCTCACTATGGAGGCAAGCAACCGTTATACCCATATATAAAAGTGGCAAAGATAATAGAGCCAACTAGCTATAGACCGATAGCTTTAACTAGTTGTGTATGCAAAATATCGGGAAAAATAATAAAATAAACGATTTATATGGTATATAGAATCCCGAAATCTGCTATCTAATATTCAATATGGTTTTTACTTAACCTGTCCACGGTGGTAGACTTTGTCCATGTGAGACGGATGTTCGTGATGCCTTTCTCCATAAGCAGCCTCCTCTGGTGTTTTATTTGAAATGGAGAAAGCGCACGACACCACCTGACGGTACGACATATTAAAAAACACTTTTAAATTGGAGGTTCCGAGGGAATCTCGCGTTTTTATATCTCATTTTAAGTCAGATATACACTTCCGGGTAAGGTAAATAACAGCTTATCCGTTTATTATATTCAAAGAAATTGCCTCAGGGCAGTATTTTAAGCTTTACGCGGGTCGATATTGTAATAAATAGCATTGTGGACAACGTGCGCTTACCTGTACGTTAATGCCTTTTCGTGGATGATTACGCAATTTTATGGCAGTTTATTGAGTCTCTACAAGGCTGAATAGCAGATAAAACTCCCTGTAAACAACTATGAATGTGGGCATTGCGTAATGGCTTTTTTCTTCACAGCCAAGACGACGGTCGTCCACTTCCATAGATTACGCGGAATACAGCCAGCCCTCAGTATTTCAATGAACCACGTTGTTTTACCTATCTCATAGATAATAAGGTTCCGGGACTTTTATTTTATTTTAAACGAACTTGGATTCCAACATAAAAGACTTGAAAGCAAATTGTGTTCAAATCATTAAATTTCCTTAAAGTAGTTAGCTGTCGCCCTTAGGGTGCTGATAGGTAAACCTTGATGCACCTGTAAAGGGCCTTTATAAAATCAAAATGTGATGACGGTAGTTTTGTTTTATGGATAAATTAGACCTTTGACGTCAAAGATATTAGATGTGTCCACCATTATGTCACTCAACTGGATACTGTGCTTTTTTTCATACCAGTCCAGTCGTCAGCATCTTGCCGTGACTGGTGAGCCCCCTCTTTCTTACGGTGGTTTTATCTTCTGGCATCTTACGTGTAAAAACTGCATTGAAGGCCAGAGCATGTTGGTTACAGTCCTATGTTTCCCCCCTAACCTTGTCTTGTATGAAATGAAATTGCATAGTGCAAGACGGTTGGAATCCAGATGCTATCAGTCTTCGACACGTGTAGTATAATCCTGCCAAAGGCTATCCCCACATCTCCAGATCAAGTTTCTGCCTGGAAGATACGCCTACCTCATTGCCATTTTGATCTTGCCAAGTTCCCTAAAGCGACCACGCCGCATATTATATATGAGGGACCTTTAATGGTCTCCTCTCCGTTCGCTTTCAGGGCTTTAAGCGCATCTATGCGGATCGTTCAAAATGTAAGGCTTCCGTGGGATGCGCCTTTGTTTTGGAGCAATACAATTTTAAATTTGGTTTACCTGGTTAATCCAGTGTTTACGGCAGAACAAAACGCCGGTTTAAGACTGTGTGTTTAGTGTATCTAAATTATAACCATTCTGTTCTCATCTACGCGAATTCCGTGAGTGCTCTGTTGGCATTGTTCACTTTGTAATCCTAGAATCCACTTGTGCAGATGATACACGAAAATATTTTTTTTATTTTTTTATTCTCATACAACCAGATCGCCTTCTGTTGGATTCCTGGTCACGCTAGTCTTTCAGGAAATGAACTGGTGGACCAGGCAGCCAAGTAGGTGGTTCATCTCCCTTCTGAGGCGAGTCTGGGTGTCATGTTTTTAGATCTAAAGGGTTATGTTTGGAGTGTAGTCTTACGCACCTGGCACGAGCAGTCGGTTTTGCCCCCTGCTCAGAAAAAGCTGCGGTCCATCAGGGACGGTGTTCGCGATGGCCCTTTCTATACGAAAGTCTAGAAGAGAGGAGGTCATCGTGACGAGACTTACGTCGGACATACATTTCTGACCCACAAAATTTTTATTAGAAGGGATCCACCTCCAGTGTGTGAATTTTTCTTTGTCCCTTAGTGTATACCATATTTTTTTTGGATTTGTCGCAAGTGTGCCTTATTAGCCTGTCTCTTTGATTTTAAAGGGGACCTTCTTTTTTTATTACACGACAGAGTGGAGGGAGCTATTTGTTTATTTCATTTTATATGCTAGGTGAATCTCTTAAATGCCATTTGAGTCACTTTTATAAAGTGGTCATTTGTATTATCTCATATAATGAATAATTTTAACAATTTGAGTATATCTTAATTTGTTTGTTTTGTTATTCTTTTAACATATTATTCTAACTATTTTTTTTGTCCTTTTAACATGTTATATTTTAATAGGTTCGATTTGTTTTTTTTTTTTAACATATCATTTGAACATATTTATTTGTCCTTTTACCATTATTATATTTTAATATATTTGTTTGGTACTTTTAACGTAGTGTATAAACCTTGGTTTTATTTTAGCATTTGTATCACTTATTTTATACTAATAAACCATTTGAGTACCCTATAGAGTGTGTCAAATGGGCATTACTCATATTGAGACTTACTGTTTTTAATTAATATTGTAAATCATCTTTTATTTTGTGTTTCCACCTGTTTTTTAACAGGTGGACTATGTGATGTGTTTTTCCCTTTGGAGATTTATCTTTTTTTTTATTGTTAAAGGCCCTATGACCTACTGTGTGACGGGCCTCATAAAATATTATAAATAATAATAAAATTTACAAAACACACAAACCAGATTGCAGTAGAAAACTACACACAAACCGGATTGGACTAGAAAACTAACCATAATTATAGTGATCACGTGATCTTATCGAGGCTTCTTATAGGTTTGATAGATGGATGGATATGTGAATTTTGAAGTCAGACTCACAGTGGAGAATGTTAGTTTTGGAACTGTGTATTTTTTTTCATCACTGGATTTATAAAGGAGAGTGTTAGTTTTGTTTCTTATAACCACTTGATTCACTTGCAGGCCAACATGAACAACAAGAATATATAAAAAGTCATTCTCGACCAAAAGTTGAGAATGTGAGTTTCGCAGTTAGGCGCCTCAAATGTGTTACATGAAACAATGACAAATTGACTTAATGTGTTTTGGTAATCCACTTCTTCCCTCATATTTGTTGTACCCCGGATTAAAACCCGAAACGGTTTGTTGTATGTCGTTCAAATTTGAAATTTAAATGTTAATGGTCATATATTTAGCTCAAACCTTAAATTTTTATTCTTAGTTAAAATTTTGGTTATTAAAAAAAAAAATTCAAAATTTCAAAAAATTTTTTTAAAGTTTTTGTTCAACTGGGTTTCTGGTGAGGTTTTCGAATGATAAATAAAAATATAGATTCAATTTTCTAAAAAAAATGGGGGTAATTTTTGAAATTTAAATTTTAAAATACAAAAATTTGGTTGAAATATATATTGAAGAGTGTTTTTTAAAAAAAACTATAAAAATAAGGGGGAAAAAATTAAATTTTATTTGGAAAAATTTTAAAATTGTCACAAAAGAAAAAGATGATATGAAAAGTAATACATGGTTTTTACCCAAAAATTTTTATTTTTTTAAATTTAACTGGATTCCCCGATTGTGTTTTTTGCAGGCCAAAATCAAGAGGGGTCAGTTTTTAAAATTGTTTTCGGGGCCCCCTTCTGAAAAAAAGGGGACCTGATGTGCAACCGGGTACAAACCCTCGCCCCCAAGGAGGTTGACCCGTAAGTCATTTTTTTAACTTTATTTTGGGGTTTTTTCTTTGGGAAAATTTGTAAAAAATTTATGAAAGGTTTTTCTAAACCAAAATACATTTTCTAAAAAAGGGCTTTTTTTGAAAAAAAAAATTTTTTTTTTAATTTTTAAATTTTTTTTTTCGAACTAAATTTAAAAAAAAATTTTAAATAATTATAATGTAAGAAAAAGAGTATGCTAATTTTAGATGTCAGTTTCGAGAGAAACAAAAACCCCGCAAAAGGGAGATTCGATTTTAAAATAATTTCCCAGGGATTTTTAGGGGAATTTCCCAAAAGGGGGCCTAGCCCAATAAGCCCTTAAAAAGAGGATTTTTTACCCAACTAACCATATTTTTCCGGCAGATAAAGCAAGGTTTATTTTAAGGGCGAAACCCCTTTTCCCCCGATTCCCCGCGGGAAAATTTTTCAATTGCCCCGACCTGGTTTTTTAATAAAATAAACCAAAATTAAATCAAAAATTTTCCCTTTTGGGTTTAACCCTTAAATGGAAAATTTAAACGGGTAGGGGGGAAAGTGGCATCAACACTTCGGATTGAAGGTAATTTACCCTAAAAATTAAGATAAATTGAAAATTTTGGGAAGCGACCATTTTCAGACACCCACAAAAATTTTTGTTGTTCGCCCAAAGTTTTTTAAATGTTTTTTGGGAAGGGACCACATTATTTCGAGTTAATCCCATTTTTCGTGCCTAGCCTTAATTTTACTAAATTTTATTCGATATTTTAATTTCTGTAAATTAATTTTTGTTTTTTTTTTATATAAAAAAAACACAATGTAATGATCTTAAATATAAGTAATAAAATTCTAACCTTTTTAGTCCCCCGGGGTTTTAAAATCTTTAAAAACATATTTTCAAGTCTTTCGATTTTTCGAAGCCCTTTTAAAAACATGAAAAAATCAATTATTTTTCAAGTTTAATAACCCTCGCCTGTTTTTTCGGGTTCCCCTAATTCCTGAGATTGATTAAAATTATCTAAATGCTGTTTCTTCAATTTTTTTATCAAAAAAAAGAAAATTGGGTTCCCCCCCCCCCCCCCCCCCCCCCCCCCCCCCCCCCCTTCCCCCCCCATCAAATTTAAAAATTTTGACCCCAACCCTTACTGCGTTATTTATCAATCCTTTGGGGAAACATTACATGTGTCAAATGAATTTTTGGGATTTCCCTAGCCTTTCTTTACAAATCCATAACTTTTATTTAGAGCATTTCCCCAAAATTTAATTATCGGGCCCCCCCCAAAATGAGATCCGCTGATAATAAGGTAATGCTTCAAACTGTTTCTTTTTTTTCCCTTATGTTTTCATTTTTCCAAATACACTTTATTTTAAAAATTAAACCCTTGGACCCCCCAAAATAAAAATATTTTAAAGCGGGGGTTTGTTAAAAAACACTAAACCTGCTAAAAATGGTTAGGGGGTTGGCCCGGGGGTGCAGATAGGGGAACCTTGATGCCCTTTTATGGGCCCTTTTAAAATTTTCAACTAGACTACTTTTATTTTTCTTTTATAAAATCAGCGAGACCTTCGTCTTAAAAAATCCCGGGAATACAACGGGGTTTTGGGGTGCTTTTCGTACCATTATCGTCCATCGTGCCGAGCCGGGGAGCCCCCTTTTTTAACCCGAGGGTCCTATCTTCTGACTTCTTACTTCGAAACTAAATTCCTGGAAAGAAAATTGCCCTTTTACCGTCCTTTTGTTTTTTCCCCCAACCTTCCTTGATAAACAAAAGGGGTTTTAAAATAAAAGGGCCGGGTTTGGGATCAGGTTTGCTATCAGTTTTCGATCTTAAATTTTAACCTTTAAAAAAAAAAAATTCTTTACATCTCCATTTGGGATTTTTCTCCGGAAAGATACACCCTTCCTAATTCCATTTTGATCTTCCCAAGTTCCCTAACGACCACCCCATACCTGATTTAAAGGGGCCCTTTTAATACCCCCTCGCAACCCGCTAATAAAACAATTTTTAAAGGGATGGTTCAAAATTCGGGGAACTTTTTGGGGAATCCCCCTTTTGTTATAAAAATCCCATTTTAATTTTGGGTTTACCTGGTAAATCCAATGTTTTTCCCTTTAAAATTATACAAAATTTTTTAAATCTTTTTTTTTTTGGGTTAAATCGTAAGTGTCACTGTTCATTTTAAACTGCACTTTATGAGTGCTCTGGGCATTGCCCACTCTCTACTCCTGGAATCCCCTCGTGCAGTTGATACATAAAAAAATTTTAAAAAAAATTTGTTTCATTAAGAAACCCGGCTCGCCTTTTGTTTGGACCCGGTCCGCGGGTTTCTTCCGGAAAGGGAACGGGCGGACCACACCAAAGAAGGCACACCCCTCCTCCGGAGGCAAGTCGGGTGTCATTTTTTAATCAAAAGGGGTTTACGTTGGGCGTGGGTCTTACGACCGGGCACACAGTGGGTCTCGACCCCTGCTCAAACAAGCTGCGGTCCATCGGGGACGGGTGTCGCGATGGCCCCCCTTTATCAAAGTCTAGAAGAGAGGGGGTTTCACTTTGACGAGACTCCACTGGGGCTTTACATTTTTAAAACCACGGGTTTTTATTAAGAGCGACCCACTTCCAGTATGTAAATTTTGCGTTTTTCCCCTTTGTGGGACCACATTTTTTTTTGAGGGGTGCCGCAAGAAATGGCTCATTCACCGGGCCCTCTTTTTTAAAGGTCACCCTCTTTTTTTATTACTCGACAGTGAAAAAGGATGTTTAGTTTTTTTTCCCATTTTATACCCAGGCGAATTTTTTTAATCCCTTTGATACCTTCGAAAAGTACAAATCTGGTTTCCCTTCTATTTTGGGGGCCCTTTTTATATTTTTTAGTTTTCCTTAACAGTTTATTTTTTTTTTTAAAATATACCTATTATTTTTTTAAACTTTTTTTGGGTCTTTTTTAACGTTTTATTTTTTTATACTTTTTTTTTTGTATTTTTAACGGGGTGAAATCACCTGGGGTTTTTATTTTAGCGGTATTCACTTTTTTTAAAACTAAAGCCCATTTGAGCGCTCCATCAAATGTCTCAAATGGGCACTTTCTCATTTTGGGCCCCTTAAATTTTTTAATTGATAGAAAAAATTTTAAAATTTTTAATTTTAATTTTTTTATTTTATGTTTCCCCCTGTTTATTCTAACTGAAGAGGGGTTTTTCCCCCCTATGGGGATTTTACTAGTTTTTTTATGCAAAAAAGGCGTAACGACCTCATTGTTGTTTGGCGAGCCAAAAAAACAATAAAAATAACAATAATGTATTTTTAATGTATGTATACACCTAGGGTTTTTTTTTTAGCGGGAAATTTTATTCCAAACCATACAACCCAAGGGGTCCCAAAAATTTTTTCCCGGGGGGGTGGGTTTGGGGGGGGGGGGTCAAAACTTTGTAGCCGGGGAAAAAATGTTTTAAAATTTAAATTTTAAGGGACCCCTTTTTAAAGGGCAACCCTTTGGGCTCCTGAAAACAAGATAAAACCTTTAATTAAAATTTTTCAGATTTATTAAAATTTCCCGTGGAGGGAAATTTTGACCTTGATTTTTTGGGAATGTTAAGGGCTTCAGCGGGTGGGGGGGCGCTAAAATTAGTTTTTTTGTTAATATTCTATAACCCTCTGTTTGTTGAAACCTTTTGGGGCACTTTTTGTGACTTTTTAAAAGTACACTTTTGTGGGGGTTTATTCTATTTCCCTAATTTTATACAACCCAAAAATTTTCCCCAGGGGGCCAATTGCTCCCCTATTCCGTGTGGGGAACCGCAAAAATTAATAACCCAAGGGGTTTTCCATTCCTAATTTTGAATTTATTTTTCACGTTTGGGGAAAAAAATTTTTAAAATTTTTGGGTTTTTATTTTTTTTAAAGGCTTTATTTTCCCTTTTTTTTTTAAAGGTGAATTATTTAGTTTTAATCTTCGATGGGGTTTTTACTATGTTTTTTTTTTATGTTTATATTCAAATTTGACCTCATTTTTTGACGGGCCTAAAAACCCCCCAAAATAATAATTTTTAAGAAAATTTAATTTTTTTTCATTTGTTTTAAAATTAAGTTGCAAAGTAAAATAGTAAAATATTTACTAATGAAAAAATGTTAAATAAAAATGTAATTTTTTTTTTATAAAAAGTGTTTAAAATAAATAGTTAGGAATTTTTTGGGAATTGTTCACCAACTTTTTTTCCCACCAGCCACCACTAACATCCATACACATATTTATAAACCCTTCTTTTTCCCTCTCTCACCAACACACACTCCCCTCACATTACACGTTTCTTACACGGGCGACTTAAACGTTTGAATCAAAACAAATTTTTCCCCAGACTTAAAACCCAAAATTTAACCCTTTTATTTACTTTTAAAATTAAAATTTTTTAATTCAAAAAAAAAATTTACTTAATTCATTTTCTTCTGTTTTTTTTCATCGAAACGGGCTTTTATTTTTACTACAAAGGAACAAATTTTAAATTTAAACTTGTTTTTGACGTACCTTAAGATTTAAACCTGAAAAAAAGGTGAGACACGGGTTTTGATGATAATTGAAATGTTTTTGTTAAAAAAAATTTTTTTTTACACTTTTTTGGGCTTTTGGAAATTTTTTAAAAACAAATTTTGGGGTTTTTTGGGGAATTAAGCAGTGGGGTTAATCTTCAAATTTAAAATGAAAATTTTTTAAAAAAAACTAAAAACTTACGTTAAAACAATATTTTACTGCTAAAAAGTTACGTTAATGTAAATAACCCCGTTTTTTTGTTTTTAGGGAAAAAATTTTTAGATTTAAATAAAAGTTTTTTTTAAACTAAATTTTTCCATTAACCCTTTAAAATTTAATTGTTTTTTAGCGCTTTACTTTTTTAAAAAATAACGCCCCTTTTCCCAAAAAACTTTACACCAGAAATTTTTTTTAAAATCATAAATAACAAGCTATGTCAAAAAAATTTAAAAATTAAAACCTTTGGGGTATGAAAGGGTTTTAAAAATTATATAGTTAAATAAATAAACTTTTGTTTATTTCAAATCTGTATTTTTAAATTTAGACTTTTAAAAATACATCGAGTTAAAATTTTTGGGGAAAAATACGCCCAAAAAGCTATATGAATCGGGGTTTTAATACATCCTCTTTTTTTCCCCGGGAAAAAGAAATTTTAACTTTTTTGGTTTCCCCTTTTTAATATATTAAAAAAATGGGGCCTTAAAACCAGTAAAGGTAAGCCTGAATTTTTTTCAGGGTTAAAAAAAATTGGCGCAAAAAAAGCTAACCCAAACCCCAATTTTTTTTTAAAAAAAAAGACAGTTAAATAATTTTTTTAATTTTTTTTGTTTAAACTTACGATTCCCTTTGCGGTATTGCTTTAACATTTGGCGCTGTGCCGAAAAAACATTAAATGGGTAAAAAAGGGTTTAACAATATAAATAAAAATTTTATGAAAAATAACAAAATTTAAATTCCCCTTTTTATTATTACCCATCATCATCATCGTCGTCATCTGAATGAAACAAAAAAAGGGTTATGTACAACATTTTTTTAAAAACTTTTTTTTAACTATACTTACACATTTGAAAACCCCCCCCCCCCCCCTCCCAAAAAGAAAATTTTCATGGGAAGGAAAAAAACTGTTTTTTTTTGGGTCGTTAAAACAAAAAAAGGAAACGGATTTTTTATCCCAATTTCTAACGGGGGAAACTTTTTTTTTGTTTCCCCTCTATTTTCGGGTCAGTCTTTCTAGAAAGAAAAAAAAAAAAAATTACAGAAATGACCCCTTTTCCCCTCAAAAAAATTTTTTTACTTGGGGGTTCCCAAAATTAATGCAAAAGTATATATATTTTACTTTCCCTTTAAAAAATGAGGTTCTGGGGAAAATTTAAAATTTAATTTTCCTGGGGAAAATTACTATAAAAAAGTTTTAACAAATCTTTTTTTAACTTGTTTAAAGATTAAATTTTGAAATTTATTGTTTGTAAACTAAAATTTGGAATTTTAATCAAGTTTCTTTAACAAAATTTCATTAAGATTACATTTGACAAAAAAATTTAAATACAATGAAAAAAAATAGGTATTAATAAAAAAATACAAAAAGAAAAATTTTATTTGGGTCTTAATGTTTTTAAACATTACTATTTTTAGAATAAAAAAAATCATTTTGCTCTTTTTTTCCCTGCACCATTCTTAAATACTATATTTTGGTCACTCATATTTTTCATTATAAAATAACTTCACCGGTTCTTCATCGGAAAATTTGGGTTCAACTTCTTAAAAATTTTCCCATTTTTGCCCTTTTTTTTAAATTTTGGAATAGTTTTTTATACGTTTTTTTGGGAAAGGGGGGTTTCCCATAAAAATTTTTTAATGAAATTTTGGGTTTTTCCCGCAAACCCCAACAATAAAGGGTTTTTATTTAAACCCCCACCCTTTAAATTTTTTCAAATATTTTAAATTCCTTTAAATTCAAACCCTTTGGAAATCCTTTCTGCCCTTTCCAAAATTAATGCATTTCCTTGAAAAATTGGGCCACCATTTTTTAACGCCCAAAAATTAAATCACTTTTTAACCCCCAACTTAAAAAAAAGGGGGCCTTTGAACTTAAAACCCACCACTAATTCAGTAAGCTTTTTTGGGGGCCATATCCCCAAATCTTTCTCTAAAATTTTTCTTTTCAAAAAAGGGAAGTCTCTATTCCCCGGGAGAGATGGAGTGCCCTGGGAGGGGGAAAATAGTAAATAATTTTTTCAAAAATTCCCCTTTTCCCAACTAAATTTAAAGAAGAACCACAAAACCATGGGGTTTTTTTTTTTACCCCACACACCCATTGGAAATATAATTACATTTTCCTGGGCTTTTGGACGCCCCATCACGATTATTTTTAGTAAAAACAAACTCTTTGGGGTGATTTCTCGCCCACCCTTCAAAAAGAACACCTTGGGGCTTTTTTCCCAAAACAATGGACATTGAAAAGGATAACAAGGGGTTTTGTTTAAATCTCTCTTTTTTTAAAAGGTTCTAAGGATTGAAATGTTACATGTAATAAAAAAAATTTTCCGGGAAATATTCTCACGGATTTCAACGATTTACTCCCCCTTTATTTTGTTGTAAAACTTATTTCACATTTTCTTGCATATAACTCCCTGCGCCCACTCTTTTAGCTCGGGAATTTTTACAAAAGACTTTTTATTTTAAAACCAAATTTTATCGTAACATATTAAAATTTGGGAATTTGGCCAAAGTTGGGTCAAAATCATTTTTAAAAATTTTTCAGATAAGAGCTATAATTAATTTTTTGGTGTTTAAAATAAAGCAGTTTAAATTTAATTTTCCCCCTTAGTTAGTACATTCACTGGGACTAAGATATTGTAGCTAATTTTGCCTTTAATTTTTTTCCATGAACGGGGAAATACCTTATTTTGTTTTTGAATCGTAAAAAAAGCTCACTGGTTTAGCGTTACCGGGCTTTTAAACACCCCTTTTTATTTTTGGGTGATTTACCCTCTGCTTGAAATTCGCTCCCAATCCTTCCTTTTAAATTCTATTAAGACAGTAAAAGAAAGGGACGGGCCCTTTTAGGTTTTTCTTTTATTTTGTCTTTGTTCTTTTTCCCCCTCCTACTTTGGGGGAGGGGGTTTTTTCCCCCTTTTAAAAAACCCAGGGAAAAAAATAAATGTTTAGAATTCCCAAACAAATTTAAAATGATCAAACAAATTTGTTGAAAAATTTATTGCCAGTTTTAAAATGGGTCTTTAAACTATCACAAAAAAAGGGTTTTCCCTGGGTGTGTTTTTTAATATTTGGATCCCAAAAAATTTTTTTTTTTAAATTTGGCGCAAAAAACCAGTTTTGAATAACGGTTGGGATAAACTGGGGGGGCCATAAAAAACCATGTAAAATTGATTTTTAAATTCCAAAATCCTTTTTTTTTAGTAAAAAAAACCACAAAAACAAAATTCAAAATAAAAAGGTTTAAGCAAAAAAACTTAAAAAACCCACTTTAGATAAAAAGAAAAGGTTGTCATCGTGTGAGTAAACGTGCATTAGAAAACCCTATTCAGGCACAAAAATTCCACAACAAAATTTGTCATCCTCTTTTTCACATTTGTAAATTGTTTAATGCATCCCCCCCGTGAAAAAACTACCTGATTCCATCCCTTTTTGTTTTCGAGTGCCCAAACAGTTCGTTACAAAAATCGGCCTGTCAAAAACCTGTTTTTCATAAAGAAGATGACTTCACTTATTTTTCTTTTTTATTTTCTTTCCCTTCTTAACTTTTATTTTTTGGGGGTTTTTTAAAAAATTTTAAATTTTTGGTATTTTCTTTCGTTTTTGACTGTTCTTTCCCCCAATTCTGACTTGTATGCATGAATCATTTTTGCCTTTTTTCCCTTTTCTTTGGGAATTTTTTTTTTATTTTTCTCCTTCTTGAAGGGAGGCATTACTTTTTTGGGTGAAATAGGAAGACTTTACACGGAGGGGAATACGTTGGGGCGTCGCTCCGCGTTGGTCTGTAAAAACCAAAGATTTTTGAGGGCCCGGGTGGCTCTGCAGTTGGGGGTTAAAAACACGAAACTTTGATGGCGGGGCCCTCTGCAGTTGGTGCTGTACAACACGAAGACTTTGATGGCTGTGGCTTGCATTTTTTTTGCTGAAACCGCACAAAGATTTGGGAGTCTGGGGGGCTCTGCATTTTTGGGCTTTTACCACACGAAGACTTTGAGGCTGGGCTCTGCAGTTGGGCTGTACAACACAAAGGGACTTGATGGCTGGGGGCCTGCATTGGTCCCTGAAAAACACAAAAATTTGAGGCTGGACTCCGCAACTGGCTTTTTTCCCTGTTAAAATTCTATCTTTTTTTCCCTTTGCTCCCACGGGATGTAAACAACGGGTTTTTATCGTGGTCCTCAAAAGGGGCGAAAACAATGGAAAGGGAAACAATCTTTTTTGGGAGGGGAAAAATCCTTTTTTTTTTAAAACCCCTTAGGAAGTTTCGTAACTTGCTTTGGAAAATAAGCTTTTAAAACATTTCCCCCAAATTAGTTTAAATATTTGACCAGGTTCCGGGGTTGACAAAATTAGCCATTTTGGCCCCCTCTTTTCATAAATGTTTCTCAGGGGTCCCATGAATCCCCACATCGAGTGGCTGAAAGCCAATTGTTTGTGGTATGGGGGGGGGTGGGGGTTGGGGGGGGGGGAATCACAAGGGGAAAGATGTTCTTTTCCCGCCCCAAAATGAAGGTAAGCTCTAATTTTTTTACATGGGAATTTTCCAAACCAAAATTTAACCAGTATTACCTTTTCAGGGGGTTGAAAAAAAAACTTAAAAAAACCTTTTAAAAAGGAAAAAAAAATTGAAGGGTTCCCCTTTGGTTAAATTTCCAGCCACTTTCATGGTCCCACAGCAAAAAGAGCCAAGGGGGGCCCGTTACCCCATAAAGAGGGGGTTTTTCCCTTTTTTTCCCTAAGGAAAACAAACATTGGGGGTTTATTTTTTTCCCCGGCAGCTTTCTTACATTTTTCCCACTATCAAAAAGTAGGGCCCCTTTCCGCTGAAGTTAAAAACTGCCCTTTTTTTTTTTTTTAACCAGAGTTTAACCTTTGGGGGTTTTTGGGGGGCACTGTCAAGATGCCCGTTCATCGACTTTTGAAAATATCTTTGGATAAATTTGTATTTATCACAAAGCGATTGTAAAATATAAAAAATTTATAAACCCAGCTTAGGGTTTAAGTTTTTTGCACTTTTCCCTTTGATTTTTGGATCTACTAAAAAACCCATAAACCTTTCCTTTCCACTAATTTCTTTTCCTTTAATGCAGAGAAATGTTTTTTCTCAGCAAACTCAAATGTGATTTTTTTAATGGGTCTGTTAATGAAGGGCCAAAAAGATTATTTCTTCTAAATTTAATAATTTTTTCCCCAAATTTTTTTTTCCCGGGTGGTCTAAAAAAACAGTTCTGAAACCGTCCAAATTCTCTTTTCAAAACTACCTGAAAGAAAACCCCCTTTAACCCTCCTTCCCCTTTTTTTCCAATACAGTACCCCAGGGCTTTTTTGGTGCTGACGACACTCACAGTGATTCGGTACTTTAAAAATTTTCCCAGACCAAACTACGTATTTTAAACGCCAAAACCCAAGATTATCACAAAAAAAAGTGTCTACACTGTCCTTTGACGGGAAAAATTTAGGTATTTTTCCCCAAAATTTTGACTGTCAGAAGTCACTGGAGCTGTCATCAGCACCAAAGAAGCCAGGGCTACGGAAAGTTTGGGGAAAACGTCTAGGTTTTTAATTTCTTCTGTACCCATTCCCCCCCTACAACTTTTTATTTTCCCAACCATGTTTTCCCCCGGTTTACTTCCCTGTCGGTCTTCCTTGATAGAAACCGCCCCATCTTGACATCTGAAAACAAATTTGAAATAGTTTTTTAAAAAATAATCATTCAAAACGTGCACCCACCACACACACACCACCACATGTATCAAATTCATGCCACATAACAAACAAGGAAATTTCAAAAGTTTTCTTTTAAAAAAAAAATTCTAAACCCTTTGATCGTTTTTTATAAAACATAGGAAAAAAAAAATTCAATTAAACTTTAAATTTTTTACATGCCCCTTTCCATCAACAAAAGTACACAAATCCCCAAAATTTACTTAAAAAAATTCAATAATATGATGTTTGCTCAAAATTGGGACGCCCCCCTCTTGAAGGGCCATTTTGTGCCCATTTGAGCGGGCCCATGATGTAATTTACAAACATCGATTCTTCCTCAGTTTGGAAAATAAAAATCGTTTTCGAGCGTAAAAAATAGGTGTAAAACTCCCAAAAATCCCGATGCTGTACTTCCCAAAAATTGTTTATCCATTTTTTAATTTGACAGGTGCACTGGAAATTCAGGGCAAACTCAAATATTTTTATTTAACAACTGAAAAATTTTTAAAAACCACAACTACTATTTCCCCTTTTCAGATCACTCACACTAGTAAAAAGGTTGACCTAGCCCACTATTTCCCCGTGCTTTCCCAAGCCCCGCATTTCATAAACAGAGAAATTTAGTGCCCCCCAAATAACGCCATCCCCTTTTTTAGACGACTCCCCCCCTAATAATTTTTACTTCTCCCCAAACTATGAAAAGGGGGCATCCTGGCCATTTTTTGGTTTTTAAAGGGCTTTAATGTTTGGTACATTTCTTCGCGTTTTTACCCCAAATTTTTCCTTGATATTTTTTTTGTACAAAATTTTTCCCTCTGCGTAAAATTCTTTAAATTAAAAAGTTCCATGTGGTTTTGGGCTTGGCAACATTCCTTTCCAATTTTTTTTTCTTCTTTCTTTTGGGAAAAGATTCATCACTAAAAAATCGATTTTGTAAAAAATTGATCTTTTTTTTCTTTTTAAAATACGGGTTTTTTTGACAATTGGGAACACAAAACAAAACATTAGTAATTATTGCTGAAAATAAACAATAGGCCCCCAATTTTTAACAAAAAAAAATTTATTCCACCCAAATTTTTTTTGTTTCCTATAAAACCCGAAAATGAAAATTGAGAAATCCTTATGAAATAAAAACCATATGAAAATGAAAAACCCCTCTCAACCCAGTAGTTAGGGTTTTTTTAAAAATTAAATACGTTTTAAACCAGCCAAAAATTTTTAAATTTTTACGGGCAGAACAAGAATTATTTTTTCCCATAAAGGGGTATTTCAATCTCTATAGCGTTCCCAAAAATAAAATCTTTTGAGCCAAAAACTGCAGAGGGGGGGTTTCCAAGAAAACGACCCAAAAAAAAATCTGTGATAAAAAACATAAAGTTGAGAAGTGATAAAAATTTAATATCAATATGAATTTACTTTATTTTTTTTGGGCTTTATAACCATTTTTTTCTTTTACTTTTGGGCTGAAATTTAGGGTTAAAAATTTCAAGCCCTCATACCACACCGTTTTTGTCCCACTGGGGGCCTAATTTAACTTTACCTGACTGGAATTCAAACTGAAAAAAGCTGTACGGTATCAGTATTTTTAAATTAACGCTTTAGAGACATATGGGAAAAACCGTTTAAACCTGGGCCCAAGGGACAGATGATGAAATAAAAAAAATTTAAAAAAATTAAAACCCAAATTTCCCAAATCCCTTTTGCTACATCAAAAACGATGAATGTCACCGCTATTTTGCAAAACGGGTCAAAAAGGGTTTAGCTAAAAAAGAGACGGGTGTTGGGACCCTTAAAAAAAGTTAATTTAAACTAGTGTTTGGGATTGTAGATGTTTTGTGGTTTCTTAAAAAAATAAATAATAGTTCAAAATTTTCCCGTTTATTTTTTACTGTTAAAAACACTTAGTCTCAAAACCCCGGATTGGAGAATTCCAGCAAAATAGTTTACAAAATTTTAATAAGTTTTAAAATCCTCGGCCCGGGAAAGATTTTATCTGTTTTTAAACCCCAAACCCCTTTCCCTTTCCCACCTCGGGAAAAGTTTTGTAAATTTGGGGGGAAATTCCCAGGCCTCCACCGTTTGGGATTCCACTTTAAAACTGTGGGTCCTCCTTTTATTTTCAAAATTCACCCCCAAACCTTTACAAAATTACGAAAATGCATAACCCAAGGGGTATAAGAAGGGGGAAAAAATTTAATAATAAAAAATTAAAAAATAATAAAAAATAAAAATTAAATAATTAATAATTTATTCTTTCGTAACTAATTCTATTTTTTTAAACCCAACGGTTGTTTTTTTATCATACCCTTTATTTACCCTGTGAAAAAAACCGAACAAACCCCAAAAGTCCCAATTTGGAATTTTTAAAATAAAAAAAACCCTAACCCGCGTCCCTTTGGGCTGACAAATGTAAAAATCAAATTATAATAATTGGAAAAACCTTCCTACTCCCTCGTTGCAAACCTTTTAAAATTTTTAAAAACGTTTTTCCCAAAAGGTTTGGAAATTTCCTTGGGAAAACCTTTTCTTGGGCCCCAATTGGTTTTGTTTTAAAACCCCAATGGACTGTTTCCCATGTTTCCCCGGGGGTTCCCAAATTACCACAACACCAAAATTGGGCCAACAAATGGGGGACAAACACTTTTCTTACAATTTTTTTCGTTGTAGGGGTCAGACATAGGGGTTCCCGGCAAACTCTCCCTTAGCCCGATGCACCCGCCCCGAAAACAACACAAAAAAAAAAAGGGTTTGGGTTTCAGGAAAAAATTTTGTGTATGGTAGTTTTAAATATGGAACACGTTAACAAAACACGAAAAACTTTCTCTTTTTACTAATCCCATTCACCAAGATGGGGGGTCATATGAAGAGTATTTTTTGCTGGGGGATGGTTTAGAGTTTCATCATAAAGAGAAACGCGTAAATATCTTTCCCCCAATCTAAAAAAAGGGAGGGATAAAAAACCTTAACAAAACTACTTTAGTGATTTGAAGTTTATGGGAAAAAAATTCGCCAATTTTTTTAAGTTTTAAAGGTTGTACTTTCTTTACTCCAGAAATTGTAGGGGATACTTCGGGAGGAAAAACCCCAAAACTATAAAAAGAGCATTACCCCGGAAAACCTGTTCATCACTTTAAGGTAAAATTTATAATTTACTGAATTTCTTTGTTTAAAGGTTGCCTAGCGGGGGTTTTATGATACAAGTATTTTTTTTATTATACTTTAAAAAATTTTAAGGAACAATAACTTTAAAATTAATACTTAAAAGGCCCTCACAAAAATATTTAATAAACAGATTTTAAATTATTGGAATCCTAAAAACTTAGAAGTCAATTGAGTAATTTTTTAAAAAACCCAAACTATTTTTTAAAAAAAAAAGATAAAATAAATAAGTTTTCCCTTAAAAAATGAAACCATTTTTTTGTGGGAAATTTTAAAATAGAAAACCGAAAATTGCCTTAAAATTAAGGGAAATTGCTTTATTCTACTTAATTGATTTTTTCATTTCCAAAAGGGAAAGGTCAGCCCCACCTGTAGATTCTTAATCGGGGCGGAATATTTTTGATCGGCAACGGGGGGGGGAAGAGTTTCTGGGTGAATGGGTGGGAAAAGATGCGTTTGAATATGATGTTGACCCCCATCTTTGGGTGACTGCCTTGTTCCCCCTGTTAATCAAAGATCGTTTAATTTTCTCTTAATGTCCTTTTAAATTTTCGTTTGCCCCTTTCGTCAAAGTTTTTTCAATCGGAAAACACCTTTTAAAGGTAATAAAGGTCTCCGTCTCCTTCTTCATCGTGTTTGGGGGGAAGTGTAAAATTTGTTTTTAAAAAATCAATCTTTGGGAAATGACCCCCAAATTCACAGGGATTTTGAGGTTTAAAAACCCTCCTTTTTTCCCGAATCCGGGGGCCCTCGTTGGGGCTGTTTTGGTGTTTTTGGTTTTAAAAGGGTTTTCAGCATTGTCAGGTCAACAAAACCAAAAAAGTCACGGCGTTCTTCCTTCGTACTTTTTCCATAAAACTATCTTTTGTTTTCCGTATTTTTTTTTCCTCCTGCTTCCCGACATTTGGCTTGGGGCTACTAGCACCCGCCCCTATGCTGACCCACAAATCTGTTAAAAAAACCCCCCAAAAACCTCTCCAAATTTCCATTGCTTTTTTTTATTTCCCTTTTGACCCACGGGGGACAATATTTTTTTTCGCATGTTTCTAGGTACCATTCCTGAAAGACCCCACTTGGGAACGCCCAATCACAGCTGAAAAAAATATTTGAATAAGGGGGTTTTTGGGGAAGAGCACATAAAAATTTCAAATCAAATTTAGGTTTTTATTATAAAATTTGGGCCCCAATAAATACTAAAAAAATTTAAAATTTTTAATTTTGTTTTTTAAAAAAAATATTCTAATTTAGCCCAAAACAAAACGACTTTTTTTTCCTATAAAAATGTAAGTTTAAATTATAAAAGTTTAAATTAGAATTGAAAAAATTTCCCCAATGCATATCAAAAAACATTGAACTTTTTTTCAATAAAAAGGGTACCTTTATTTTTCCGGGTACCGGGCCTACCGAGAAATTTCAAATCTTACATACTTTTCCCGTTTTGGGGGAAACAACTTTTTGGACTAATTGAAGGGAAACTTTGCCAAGTAAAATTTTAAACCGTCTGGGGCCAGTGTACATCCCAAACCCCAACAACTGAAAAAAGGGGAGCAAATACTCCGATTTGAAGACTTTTTGGAACTATCCTAACTGTATGGTTTGTTGAGGCAAAATACCCAATTTTGCTGTGTCCAAAAAAATGGGGGAATCCCTTTTTTAAACTAAAAAAATTTCCCAAACTCGTTCATTTTGCGGGCGGGGAACCCGATGCTGCTTTGTAAATTGAGGTAAAACTAGGGGTCGAAATAATACGCTTAATTTTTCAAAAATTACTTTTGCAAAGAATTAAAGGGAAAAAACTTAATTTTCCCCTCCCCTTGCCCCAACCCCAACCATAAAACAATAACAAAACCCCCTTTTCGTTTTTTTTGGGTAAACACTATCATTTCTTTAAATTCATAAAACCATTTGCCAAAATCCCTTAAAAATTTGGAGGGGTTTTACAATTATGGGAAACTAAAGAGCCCGCCCGGTATTGCGAATTTTTTTTGGCATACAAAAGAAAAAAAATTTTGGGTTTTTTTAAAACTTTCAAAAGTTAACCCGACAAATTTTCGGGTGAAAAACTGAAACATGTATTATACTACATAATTTAATAAAAAAAGAAAACGATGGATCGCCCCGACTTTTATTTCGGAGTTTTTGTTACTTGGGGTAAAGGAAACAAAACGTAATACGGGAAGAACAAACCCCCTTCTCAGCAGCGTTTACAGTTCCCCAACTTTTTGGGGTAAACATTTTTCTTCAGACAAACTTTTTCCCCATGGCGGGATGCATATCCCCACGTGCAGTAGGGGTGATGAGGTGTGAAATAAATCGGGGGAAGCGAAAAATTTTTATCCCCAAAAAAAAATTAATTATCTACAAAAATTCTGTCACCGAAAGTTTTTTTTTATCCCCTCGTCTGACTAACTTTTCAATTTAAAACACTTTTTTTTAAATTATTTTTTAAAAATAACTATTTCTACCAAAAAAAATTTTAGTACCCTTTCAACTCAAAAAAATAATCTCATCTTAACATTATTTTTAGTTACTAAACATTGTATGGGGCCCCCTTTTCCAAAATAAAATCAAAATTAAAAAAGATCCTTTTCATTAAATTAAAAACATGCAGTAAAATTTCCCAATTAATTAAATGACCCCCACAAAAAAGTATCGAAAAAAAATTTTAAATTTAAATTAAAAAAAAACTAAAAAAAAAATTTTTTTTGAAATCTTCTTCCCTTTTATTTATTTTCCCTTTTTTTACGGGGAATCAAAAAAATACTTTAAAAAGCAAAACTAGAAAAAATACTTTTTGGGGTAACATTAATAAAATTACGTTTTAAATAATTTTATTTTAAAAATGAACTAAAAATTTAAATTTTAAATATTTGGTTTTGGGACTTACTGGGTGCTTTCATGTTTTTTCCCCATTTCCCCTCCCCATTTTGTCGGAAATATCCTTGTTGGGGTAATCTTTGGGGGTTAAAAAATTGTACAATGGGGCCTCTCCTGCAAAAAAACTATTATTTTTTCCACACTACTCACTTTTGGGTTTGGGCCTTTAAATCCTTTTTTACGTTTTTTGACAATTTTTAAACCCCCAAAAAAACTCATTCGACAACCAACAACCCCACTAGAAAACCCTTAAAAAAACTATAAACAAATAGTCGGGGCAATGCCCCAATAAAAAATTGTTCGGTGCATTTTGTTCCGTCAAAACAGGGGAGGGGGGAAAAAGACAGCTGTTTTGGGTTTTAAACTGGGGGTTTGTTTTTGTGGTCTTTTTTTGTTTTTTGTTGGGGTCTTTGGGTGCAGTGTGCCCCCGGCCTCAATTTAAACTACAATCAAGAGACCCCCCCCACAAAGGACCAAACAAAAAATTTTTTTGGTTCTGCCCCGTTTTCCTTTTTTGGGTTTTGCGGTGTGCATCCCCTTAGGTTAAAATTTTCATTCCCGCTTAAATAGGGGATTTTTGCCCTGGTTTTTTAAAGGGAAACCCGTGATTACCTACGGGGTTTTTGAAATTTTCTTTTTTTAAAACAATTCCAAATAGTTAAAAAAAACTTATGAAGTTACCTTAAAAATAGAATAAAAATTTTTTTTATTTTTTAAACCGAAAAAAAAAAAAAAAAAAAAAATTGTTTTTTTTTAAATGAGGTTTCCCAAAAGAAAAATTACTGTTTAAATCGTTTTGTTATTGTTTTTTGAACGGGGGAGCTCGTTGGCACGGACAGGGGACTGTTCTGGACTGGGAAACCCTCCCCAAACTGGGAAATCAAGCAAAAATTGTCAAATCGGGGAAAAACCTTTGTCCCCCTTTTTAATCAAGTTTTTTTTGGTCCTGGCAGTAAGTTCACTTTTTTAAAATTTTTGCCCAGTTGTTTTTGTTTTTAAATTTAGGTCGGATAAAAAAACCCAAAAGAAAAAATTTAAATTTTTAATTTTTTTAAAGTTTAGTGATAAAAAACTACATTCACCCCCCGGGTGGCGTAGCTACTAACGCGCCAGTCATGTTGATTTGCCCACCGTGGAGGGGGAAATTTTAAATTTTGAATTGGGTCGGGTGAACTGGGGGTTTTTTTTTTCCTAAGTTGTTTTCCATTCTCCTCCAGGGCAAATTGGGTTTATTTCCCCTTTAAATTAAATTTTTCCCAAATTTTCCAAAACCCATTATTTAAATTTTATTTACTTAAGCTATAACACGAAAGAGTATTAAGAGGGGTTTTAAAAAAAAATAAATAAATCCCAATCGCTATAATTATTTATTAAAATTTATATAATTTGTGTGTGTGTGTGTGTGTTTTTTGGGTGTGTGTGTGTGTGTTTTTAAACCATCCACCTCACAAACCCTTTTGGATTATACTCCTATATTCTAATTACGGCTAATGGTTTTGGGATTAAAAGGGTTATTTTTAAAAGAAATGAAAATGTTAAGGGGAAAACCATTTTGGAAAAACCCAACCCCCAGAAACCCCAAAATGAAATTCAAACCCTCGATCTCCCTGCCATCGGCGGGTCTAGTATACGGGTGAAAGTAGGGGCCTTAGACCCTCCCCAAAGGGGTAATCAAATCATTTCAAAAAAGAAAAAAAAGGGATTTAGGAGAAAATTTCCTTAAAAAACCTAATCTCTAAAAATTGTGTAAGTCGGTTCAAGGAAGTTTGGGACTTTTCAAGGGTTTAAGAATAACCAAAATTATTTTCCCGATGATTAAAAAGTTTGATTTTTTCTACCCCCATACAACCCAAAGGAGGTTTTGGGAAAGACTCTTAAATTGTACAAAAATTTTTTGGCTACCCCAGTTTCGTATCAAAGTACACGTATGCTCCTGCACCGCTAAAAAAACCATTTTTGCTAAGGGCAAGTGCTCGTTTCTGTAGTAAGTATTATTTTTACAAAAAAACAACTTCAAATTTTTGATTTAGTGCCCAAAAAATTGTTTTGTTTTTATTAATTCTTGTAGAAGAAAAAATTGAAAAAAACAGCCTACTTTTCTAAAATTCAAATTACCCAAGTTAAAAAGGGAATCAACACACTACCTAAAGAAGGGCAAGAGCACTTTTAGCCCCCCGACTTTTAAAAATTTTTAAACAAACGTTTCGTCGCAAAAAAAACATCGGGGACATATGTAAAAAGGAGAAACCCCAAGACCAAAAATAAATGTTCAGTGTATAATTTTTTTCAAATATTTTCCCACTTTTACACATTAAAAATAAATTTAAAAAATTAAAAAATCTTTAAAAAAAAAACCCAAACCAGTTAAAGTCAATTTTTGGGTTGCGTTTGGATCAAAATTTTTTAAAAGCCAAAAAGTGATCATATTAAACAGAGTGTACATTTAAATTAAAAAGTTAATGGTTAAACTAAAAAAGTTGCAACCTGGGATGGCCGCTTAGTTTACATTTTTTTTTTGGGTTTTAAAAGCAAGGTTTTGAAACTGATAAGAAAAATTACAGTTGGGGGATGAACTTTTACAGCCTACTACTATCCCAACATTTTCCATTTTAATAAGCAACAAATTTTAAAATTTGGCTATTAATCCCCTTATAGGGCTGATTTTAAATTTAAAGAAAACATGTTGATAGCTATCGTTTTTCCTAGGAAAATTTAGGGGCCCCCTCGGATGTTTTAAAATTATCCCTTATAAACCCTGCTTTCGTAAGAGGCGAAAAAAAGGGGAGCTTCTGCGCGGGGACAAAACCCCCTTTCCCTTTGCCTCCCTTCCTTTCCCCATCTCTTTTTTTTTCCCCTTTCCCCCTACTTCATTCATAGGCAAAAAGCTTTCGGGTCCCTCCGTTGACTCCCTTTTGGTTTCCCTGGGAAAAAATTTTTGGGCCCCTTTCCCACTTTGGAACTCCGCATGAAAGTGCCCCCGGTTTTAAATGGGGCCCCCCGAGAAATTTTTCATCAAGGGGTGAAAGTTTTTTTTGGGTTTCCCTTTCCCCTTCTCCTTTAACCCAAAACCTGATCAGTTTTATGTAGGGAAATTTTTTGGGCCAAAAGGGGTACTCAAAAAAGGAGGGGGAATGGACCCTTTGGTTATTTTTTTTTGCATTTGAGGCCTTATACTTCATACTCCCTTCCTGATAAATATAAAAAAATTGTTTAGGGGGTCAAAATTTAAAAACACATTTAACGCTTTGTTTTTTTCGAAAATTTACAAATAGGGAGAGAAAAATTAAAATTAAAAAAATTTCATTTAAAATTGAAATAAAGAATACAAAACTATTGGGAAAATTAAAAAAAAATAAAAAGGTTTGGTATTTATTTTGGGCAAAAAAATTTTTCCTAGCCTTTTTTTTTTTGTAAAAAATTTTTTAATCATCGCAATAAAATTAATTTTTTCTGGCAATTTGTTTTAAGGCAAGCCTGGGAAAAAATTTTTACAAACTTTCTTGGAAAATTAAAGCCCTTTTAATATTCTTAATCATCTCGATTTTTGCAAAATTTCCCTTCTGAAAAAGTTTTCCTGTTGCTAAAAAATTTTTTTAATTTTTTATTCTTAAGCTAAACAAAAACTTTCTAAACAGTACTTTTTGTACTTTTTTAAACCACGTTCGCACTTAATGCTTTAACTGGGTTTTTTCCAAAAATTTGGGCTTTTTTATCTGGGGAAAAATTTTTTGCATTTTTTTTTCCAAAAAATTTCCCCTTTAAAGATCAGTGGGAATTGCTTGATAAAAGAAAAACTTTTTTCCACACCACTTCAGACTTGGGGGAAAAATTTCCACAAAAAATCAAGTTTTTCAAACATTTTTCATTTTTAGAGAAAAATTATGAAATTTTTCTATATTTTAAACTGAAAAAATTTTTTTAGAATTTTTTGGGGGAAAAAATATTTGATCCAATGATTTAACCGGGAGATCTTGATCCTCCTATTTTTTAAAAAAAAAATGGGAAAATGAAACTTTACTATTATTACAATTAAGTTTATTAATGCTTTTTGTTTAAAACAAGAAAAATATAAACAAAAAAAAATTTAACTTAACCGAAAAATAAAAAAGTAACCCAATTAAATTGAAAAAGGTTTTTTGTGTATAAAACACGTGAGTTCTATTTTTAACCCCTCTTTTTTATTTAAAAATGAAAAAAATAAATTTTTTCCCCTTTAAAATGCAAAAAATTTTTTGGCCTTTTTTTTCATTTAAAAAAAGGTTTTTTTTCCTTTAAACCGGGGAACTCTTCCCCCGGGGATTAATTATTTTTGGCTAACTTACCGGGGATCCAAACCCGGTGGGGGCCCTCTTACCCACATTCACAATTTGGTGTTTAAATACACCCCTTGTCAGAGATAAGGGAAGGGGTTTGGGTAATCAATAAATCTGTCCGGGAAACCGAGGTTTTAAATCCCGGACCCCCCAGAAGTTGGGACACCTTCCCCCCAAGCCCAAAGTAAACCCAATTAGGGGGAAAAATGGGGAATAAATCCACATTTTTTGGGTCAGTGACTCCAGGATCTTAGCCTTTTTTCCATATTCCCCAACCTTTAAATTTTATTACAGCAAAAATCTTGGGAAAGGGGAAAAAATTTTCTTAAGGCCCACTTTTTTAAAGAAAAGAAAGGGTAAGGTGGAAATGGAAATTCAAAATTTTTAGTTTATCTACTCCTCCCATATTTTATTATAAAGCTTTACCGTTTTGGGCCTTTGAAACATTTTTTTTCCCGGGCTCTTCTTCCCCCAAAAATTTTACAAGTTCCTACATTTCCAGCCCCGAAAAATTAAAAACCCATAACAACGCTAAAATTAACATACCTTTTTTTTAAGTAAAAATATTTCTCTTTTTGAAAACTCTTGAAAAAATCCAAAAACTTTTTTATTTTTAAAAAAATTTTGTGTCGGGGTCAGACGGGGGTTGCAAAAAACCTTTTCCACGGGTTTGGGTTCTGCGCAAGGTTTGTTTTGTTTGCAAACCAAACGGAAACCCAAATAAAAACTGGGGAATTTAAAAACATTGAAAATTTTTTTAGAGGCTTTGTACATCGCCATTTTCCCGCGCAAAAAAACAAATATTTTATCCCCATTTATTGGTTTTTTTTTTTTGGGAAATTTTTTTAGTTCAAACTCCTTTTAAAGGAAAAAATTTTTTTTGTCAATACACAAAATTTTGCTCAAGTTTTAATTTTTGGGAAATTTTTGAATTTTTACTGTTCAAAAAAAAAGCATACCCTTTACCGCTTTACCCTTTCCCTTTTTTCATTTTTATCACCATTTTAAAAAAGAATACACCAAATGATTTGATGACTTTTTTCTAGAACTACCGAAATCAATTTACCTTGGGTACAACAAAGCAAAGACAAACTTTCCTTATAAGTCGTTTTTAAAAGCAACTGAACTAAAAAAAACAAAAAAACCGCCAAAAGCGCACAAAACAAGAGGCTAAAAAAAAAAAACAAAAACCAATGTCTAAACATATCCCAAAAAACTAAATAATTTTCAACACTCCACTTAAATTTTAAATTTTCTCTCAAACCAACCTTTTTTTCGCAATTTAAAAAAAAATGAAAGCTTTCAGGGCCTTTTTAAAGAACATTCAAATTTTTTTCTTTGGGTTAAAATTTCCTTATATCAATGTTACCAAAAGTTTATAACATGCCCCACAAAGTGAAACGAAATAAAAAATCTTAGTTTTTTTGGTATCAGGGGGTTATTCGTCAATTTAATTTTCTGAATTGGGTTTTCTAGTATATTGGGAACCCTTTTCACATTTCAAACCCAATTCACAAATAATTCTACTAGCCATATAGCGTCCTTTTTTTCCTTTTACAAACAAAATTTTCACCCCTGTTTGTTAAAATGCTACATCTTTGCGTCGGGACCCAAAAGGGTCACCCCCATTTTTAAAAAAAATACCAAAAAACCCCAGTTTATTTTTTGGGGATTACATTACCGCATAATCTCATTTTTAAAACCTTTTCCCGTAAAGGCATAACTCCCCCCTGCTCCGTAAACAATCCCATAATCCATTGTCCCCCCTTTAAAAAACGAAAAAATCTTCTTAAGCCCCCTGCCCGTGATCATGCCCATATTAGTTTAAAAAAGACTGGCTTTATTAACTGCATATTCAATATCAGGGGGGACCCGATTTTTTTCAGCGAAAAAGAGAACCAATTGCCTCATTATGGCCATATTCAGTTTTTCTTTTTTCCCCTTCAAACCCCTTTAAATCTGCCCTTGGCTTTAATGTAAAACCCCGGTTCAAACTGGCCCGTTTTAAAGGGTTTTCATCCTCCAAGGGAGAATTTTCGTAGATTTTTGGATTAGGGACTCTTTTACTAAAATTTTTTTTTATAGTACGTTTTTCCCCCATTTCGTTTTAATTTTAAGGGCCCTTTAAAAGCCCTTTGCGTCACCCCAATTTTTGACTGAAAACACTGTTCCAAATTTTGCAGAACTTTATCAACTGCTTCTTGGAAAACTGACATCAAAAATTTCCCTCAACAACACAGAGGGTTTAAATATCATTTTTCTCCTTTGACCTTTCCCCAGGGAAACAAAATTTTTTTAAAAAAATTTTACGAAATTTATGTTCCCAAAACGTGGCGATTTCTTAACCATACAGGCTCCTTTGAAGTCTACATTCTGCTTTCAGGGGTTTTGCTTTTTCTTCAAATCCAGGGGGTTTTGGGATATTATCTCCTTTTTTCAATTCCCCCTAGAGGGGAAAACAGTTTTCACGTCAAAATTGGGAAATTTTAAGAACTTCTCCCGCTACAATTTGGCTAAAGCAATCGAATTTATTCAAAAAACGAATACAGGGGCCCAAAAATCTCAAAATAATTTGAACCCCCTTCCCCGCTGAAACAAACCCCCTTTCAACAAACACCTTTTTTATCCCAAGAAACCCCCCCTTGGATTTTATTTTTCATTAAAACACCAATTACAACTGATCACCTGTTCCTTTCTGGGGGGTTTCACCCAAATTCCCCCCCTTTCGTTTGTTGAAGCGCACTCACTTTGTGTTTTAAGCGGGGAAAACCCCTTTTTAGCTTCAGCACTTTAGACAGCCTCTTCGAAAGTATTGGAAAAGTATCCAAAAAAAATTTAACAGAACAAAAAGCGCCCTTTGGCCCGACAGCAGGGCTTGATCACGAAGTTGTCTTCCCGGACCCGATGCTAGATGAAAAATTTTTCCAATTGTGGTTTTTACTCCAAAATAAAATTTTAAATTTCCCCTTTTTGTTCATTTTAAATTTTTTCTTTTTCTAACATGGACTCTTTATTAACAAAAGTACTTCCAAAAAGGTGAAACCATTTTATAACTTGAAATTTTAAAACTCCAAAATTCACTTACCAAAAAAAAAAGTAAAAAAATTATTTGGGAAAATTTTGGAGGGGGGTGGAAATTTAGCCCAGTAAATGGTAGTGCATAAAACACCCAGGGGCCTAAATTTTTAGGGCTAATTTTTGAAACTCCAGAAATTTCTAAAATTGTTATTTTTTGTTTTTAAAAATTTTATTTAAAATAACCTTTATTTACCCAAAAACAAATCCACTAACGTTTTAAAAAAAATTTTTTAAAACTTTTGAACCTTGGGTGGGAAGATACTTGGGTTTTTTATGTTTCCCCCAGGAAAAACAATTTTGGGAAACACTTTACTGATTTTTATTTTCTCCATATAGTGGGAGGGACCATCAGATTTTTTATCTAATTTTTCCCCAAAAATTGGAAATTTTGTGACCAAGGGGGAAAATGTTTTTGTGTTAACATAAGAAAATTAAAAAAGGGGAAAAAATCCTAATATGGTACAAATTTTTGGGAAAAGGGTTAACAGGAAATTTAAAGCCCGGGCAGTTAACCCTTTTTTACTTGTCTAAAAAAAGTAAAACACACAATTTCTGAATAGGCCCCTTTTTTTCGTGCATCGTATCATTTATTTCCTCCTAATTAATCAGGGGTATGTCTAATTTGACCTTCCTTTTTCGCCTTTTAAACCCCCCATCCCTTTTGGGGTTTTAAATTTTTAAAAATTTGAATTTGACGCAAAACCCAAATTTTCCTTTTATTCCCCCAGGGTTTTTCCCGTTTTCTCTAATTATACCAAATCTGCAGGGAAAGGTTTATGTTTCCCCTACTTAAAAATACAGGGGGGGATCTATAGCTTGAAAAACCCCGTTTCAAATTTTCTATGACGCAAAAATTTTGTAACCCACAGTTGAATAAAACCCTAGGGAAAATTTTGTCATGTTTAAAAAAAATCCGTAAATTTCATTTCTTGATTTTGCCATCAAATTGGTTCTATAGACTTCCCCCCAATTTAAAAAGCAGGTAAACAAAAGGGTTTTTCACTTTTAAACAAAAAATCTTAACCCGGTTCAGAAATACCAGGGGAAAAAAAAACAAATACGGTTTTTTTTTGTAATTCCCACCCCTTTGGACTAAACTGAAAAATTTGTACAAAATTTTAGTTGTTCAAAAAAAGTTATTTCTTCAGGTTTTTATTCCCGCAGCATCATTTCAACATAAGTTGAGTGTATGAAACCGCAAGGGGAAATTTAAAATTTTTGTGGCACATTTGTTTAAGTATTTTTGCTTGTCGCCGTTTAAAATCTTTAAGCCTTTTTACCGCAAAATCATAGGCTTGGGCTTACAATCACTGAAAGGAATAGCATGTTTTTTCAATGTATAATTACTAACTCCGCCATTTCTTCCCCTCTTTTGTTGCCACAATTGCAAAAAACCCAGAAATCATTTCTTGAATTTTCCCTAAAATATTTCTTTTTTTTGGAAGTATCTCAAAAAAAAAGTTGTTTATAAGTAGTGGGAATTTTGGTGGGAATTTCCACTATTTCTGCAAAAAATTTTTTCTGACTGTCTCCACGCAAAAAGTGTTGTTTCACAAGATTTGACATTCCCCGCCAAAAAAAATTCCCTTTATGGGTCAAAAAACAGATAATGAAATAAGAATACAATATCGATGATGCGCTTTTAAAAAAATTGTACCCCTTTTACGGCTTCGGGTTTTTATTGACCCCTTTTTGGATGGTGCAACCCCCGTTTCATACAACACTATTTTTATTTTTCCCCCAAATCGGAAAAATTCTCTATGACATGCCTTTTTTAAAGTGTTTTGGGTTTTTTAAATTTCCCCCACCTGCCGTTGCATTCCCCGCCTTCAGCAAAAAAACCCGTGCAGAAGGGCTAGTTTTTTTTTCTTTCAACAAAATTTTCACATGGGAAAAAAATAATGCTTCTTTCTGGTGACTCCAGGACAAGCCCCTTTTCCTTTTTTGTGTTCTCCCTTTGCTTTGAATTTTTAGAAGGGTTTTTGGGAAAAAAAAGATTGAAAGGTTTTCTTTTTGGGAAAAGTTTTTGACAGAACCTCGGAAAAATACTTTTATATTCCCTTTGAGCGAAAAACTTGGTTTTTATACATCCAATGTAAGGCCTTTCATAATGATCACTCTTGGTCTTCCAAAATTTAAATTTTTTAAATGCACCGTATTTTTTTTTTGTTCTGGTTTTTCCATTTTCATTTTAGCATCTGCCCCCTTTTAAATATTTTGTGCTTTATTAAACCCAATTAAAATGCCCCCCTTTTTTTTGGTGAGGTTGTCAACATTAAATTTTTTAATGAAGGGCGAGAAAAATTTTTTTGAAAAACCCCCGCCCTAATCTAAAATGAAAATCGTTTTTTTACAATTTTTTCATTCTTTTTGTTTTTCTTTTCTTTTAAGGGGTTTCTTTTTTCGTGAGAATACATTTTTTAAAAACGGGAAAAAAAAAAAAACAAAAAAATTATTTAAAAAATTGATACCCTTTTTTATTTTAAATAACAGTCAATAAAAATTAAAATTAAATTTTTTAAAAAATCCCAAAAAAAAAAACTTTTGCCAAGCTTAACTTTTACTCATGTGGTTTTTGGGGGTTTTTCAAAAAAAACCACTCCTTTCTTTCCCTTAACCTCTTAAAAAAGGTTTAATTTCTAAAAAACCCCCAATATTTCTATTCCATTTCCTAAAAAAAAATTTTAAGGTTTAAAATTTTAAAATCAAAATTTTAAAAAAGTCAAAAATCCGAAAGATACATAAAGTTTCCCAAAAAATTTTTTAACCCCATTCACCCTTCATATTGAATTTTGCAAAATTCCCTTTTTATCGGAGGGCCCAAAAACCAAAAGGGGTTTCCCCCCCCAAAATTTTAATTTCCAGACCAAACTTTTTAATAAAGGTTTTCAGTAAATAAAAAATTGTTAAATTTTTCCCCAGAAAAAAAAAAAAAATGTCCCTTTTTAATACTTAAATTTATTAAAACTATTCAATCATATAATTTTAAATAACACAAGATTTTTTTTTATGAAATATTAAAGTTTTTAAAAATTTCTTATTTAAAAATTAAATTAGGTTAAATTATTTTAAAATTTTTAAATAGAAAAATTTTTTCTTAAAAATCCGAAAAATTATTCCCAAAGTATCCTTTTTTTTTTTTTAATTTTTAAATGTCAAAAAAACAATTTTTTATAATTTTTTAAAAAAAACCACTTTTTTATTTAATTTTTTTTTTTGAATTGTAAAAAAACAACTATTTTTGTTTCGAGGGGCCCTAAAACAAAAAATTTATCATCTAAATAAACATTTTTTGTGATTACAATAAATTTTCCTTTTATATTAAATTTTAAAAAAAAGCAAACAAAATATTATTTAATTTTTTGATTTTAAACGCGTTGGAGGGATAAATAAAAAATAATTATAATCTAAATAATAGTCACTTAAAAAAGTTGGGAGAGGGTTTAAATTTGGAAGCGAATAAATCACAAACTTGGGTAGAAACCCAAAGGTATTTGGGGTTGGTGGTTTACTGAAAGGCCCTATACCACTGGGGTCAAAATTTTTTGTCTTGGTTGGGAAGGGAATCGCAACCCAACAAAATACTAGAAAATATTAATATTATGAGAGAGGTTTTTTTTTAAATGCCGACCCAGTCTCGGGTTTAAATTACCCCTGTCACTTGTCCCAATGTTACCCACTTTAAGCGCATTAACTTCAAATCTAAATGGTTTAGGGGAGCCTTATTGTTTTTTTGGTTTTGGGAATATTTTTAAAAAAAACCTTTTGAGCAAAGTCAACATCTAGTGGTAAATAAAGAATTAACAACTAAGGGGGCTCGGTGGCTTAGTCGAAAAAATTTTCCCTGCAAACAAAGACAAAAACAAAGTGTACTAATTTAAATTTTTTACTTAAATTGGGAAATGTGAAGTTTGTCTTCATTTTTACACATTTTATAATCCCCCAAATTTTCGGGGCCCCCCTTTTAGACCCCCAAACCCGGGGACATGTACTCCCTTTTCCCCCCCCCCCCTGGGGCCTTGTTTAAAACCCCTTTTTTTAAAAGGGGTTGAGTAAGCAATAACCAGTCCTATTTTAAATTTTAGGGAAAAAAATCGGGGTTGGTTTTTTAAAGGGCTGGACTAAAAATTGGGCCTTTTTTCCCAAAAGGTATCTAGATTTTACTTTCGAGGGTGGGGTTATGTGTTTGGCCAGAATTTTTCATCCCTTTTTTTTTCATTTTGGGTAAAAGTCATTTATTATAAGAAAAAAAAAAACCCTTCAAAATGCAAGTCGTACACAAACCCCCAAAAAAAAATTATCTGCAAATCTCCCTTTAAAATAATTAAAAGACGCCGGACCTGATCTTGTAAATTTGGGGGACCCTCACAGGATCAAAAGGGGTAAAAACAAATATTCTTTGGGTGGTCTGTTTAAAAAAATTTGATTATAACCTCAGCCAAACCTAGGAGAGGTCCTTTCATTTAAGGGGGGGACGCGCACCCAACACCTCCCTTTCTTTCACCCCTTTCACAGGGCCTTTAAAATTGCTGGAATTTAGTGACGTTCATTTCCCCCGGGGGCCCATTGAACGAAACAATGAAAACCTAGGGCAATCCTAGAACTGATTAATTAAAATAAAATATTAAATTTTTTTAAACTCGTTAATGAAATACCTTTTTTTAACATTTGATGCATTTAAGGGGGTTTAAATTTTTTTTTAAAAGCAATATCCGTTTTAATCATCAAGGGGGTTTCAAAGCCCCCAAAATACCATTCCCCCTTGACTCCTTGCCTGTGTTTTTGGTTTATGGGGGCTAAAAATTTTAATTTTATTGATAAAAAAAATTTTTTGAAATTTGATTATAAAAAAGGGATATTTTCCTTAGGGCCCCATTTATGTTTTTTACATAGGTTATGGCCTAAAGTGTTATATCAATTCCTAAAAAAAAGTTAAACAAAAATTTTTAATTTAAAAAAGCATGTATTGTGTTTGAGCCAAAAATTTAAAAAAAAAAGAAAAAATTTTAGGGTTATTTAATGTTGACACCTAGTCCAAATTTCCTTTAAAAAGAAAAATTTAAAGGTTTAAAGGGGAATTTGGGTTTTTAGGAAAAAATTGGGTTTGGGAAAGGGTGGTCCCAAAAAAACTGTCCTTAAAAAATAAATTGTAAAACAATTTTTTTAAAAAGAACCCTAAAGACGCCCCGCAAAGTTAACCTGCCTAAAATTTTTTAATATTATTGGAATGCAAAGGGAACCCAAAGGAAAATTTTTTTCTCCCCCTCTTTTCTCTCTTCGCCATAAGAAAAATTTTAACCCAAAAAAAAAATCAAAGTTAAAAATATAAATATTTTAGTTTTCCCCGGGACCCAATTACGGGAAAAGATTTTCTAGTAAAATATATTTTTCCCCGTCCAAAAAAACCTGGTTTATTACCTTTCTTCCCCTTTTCAGCCTTGGGGAGGAACTGCCTAAGAGAATATACGTGCTTATTGTATGACGCCAACAACCAACCCCTGCTAGATTTTATAAATCCCTGTGCGCTTTTCAAGGAAAAGGGAAAAAGGGGGAGAACAATAGCTGCGGTAATTGGTATCTTCTTTGGAGATACGCCAAGGAGGGTAAACTAGAAAAGATATTAATTTTTTTTTTTTTTTTTTCCAAAAAACACACTTGAAGCAAATGAACAAAATAAAAAATTTGGCTGTAACCCCAATAAAAAAGTTTTTGAATTTTCTTAACAATGAGGCCTATATATATGAATAATTGATTTCGTATTATTAAAAAAGTTTTTACAAGTTTTTTAAAGATTTCCCAAATTCTAATTTATTGGTTTTTCGCGCCATTTTTAAGGGAAAAAAGTTTAAATTTGGGGCTAAAAATTAATTATTTAACCATTGAGATTTAACAATGAAATAGTTAAAATATTTAAAATAAAAATATTTTAATTTATAAAAAAATTTAAATAGTGATAAAAACCCCATAATTTTTTTGGGCATATATATTCGAAAAATTTTTTTTTTATACCCCCGGGAAAATTTTTTAAATTTTTTTCATTTGTAGAAAACAATGTTATTTCGAAATATTTGATATTTTTTTTAGTCCAATTCAATTTGTTTTTTTGTACTTTGTGTTCAAATTTTCCCCTCATTTTGATTTTGTTTAAAAAGAATTGGGGGTTTTTAAATTTAAAATCCCAAATTTGCATTAGTATTAAAATATATAATTACACAAGTGGGAGTCCCCGCGCCCTGAAAAAAGTACCGCTGTCATCGTTTAAAAGGCGACCCTTTAAAGGGGAAATTTAAAAGGACGTTTCTTTCAGGGGAATTTTGAATTTTAGAAGGGGTTTTTGGGAGGGAAAGTGGTTTAAAAGTTTGGGACCTAATTTTAAAAAGGATTAATAAAGGGCCCTGAACAAATCACACAAAGCATTTACTAGTTAAAAAAGTGTATTTAATAAAAGTAGAAAAGAAAACAATTTTACCATAATCGACCAAAGAACCCACTAGCAGTAAGATACAGTTACAGGGAGTAGATAAAGAGATAGCCACATAACAAAAAACTTTTTCCCAATTGCCCAATTTCAACCATATCAAACCCCCCTCAATTCTGCAAAATTAAAACAAAGAGAAAAAAAAAAAAAATCAAATATTTAAAAAGGAAAAGCCTAACCCCCCCAAACTTTTTGGGATTCCAATACTTTTATTCACAAATTCCCAATCAAAAAACTGTTAAATTTAATAGATTTCCCAAATTTCTCAAATTTCCTTTTTGCTAATCCTTTTGTCTTATGTTTGGACTTGTTCATCCCTACTACATAGTGTAATTTAAAAAAAAAGACTACTAAAAAAAATCTCTTACAAAGTGATGCCCCACATCAATAAAAAATTGGACCTCTTTTTCTATAGGTTTTTGCCATTTTTTATACAAGATTGGGGTTTTTCAAAGGGCAAAAACTGGGTTTACACAATCAAGACATTCATCAAATAACTGGGAAAAAAAATTAAATTCAGACTTCCCCAGAAGACCAGATACTCAGCTTCACTACTAAGGGGAAACCACAACATTTTGTTTTTTTGGAAAAACCTGACCCCAAAAAATTTTTATTTAATTTTAACAACCCAAAACCCTTTAAAACTTTTCCATCAATAGGGTCACTACATAGTCTGAATCAACAAAAAACTTAAAATTTATTTTCTCACAAATATTATTTTTAACATACTTTAAAAAAATTACATTTTATTTTAATAACGAACAACTTCTTAAAATAATTTCAATGAGTTTCATTATAACAATTTTTAAACCTTCCAAAAAAAGTACTCAAAAAAAAGATCGGCCCCCGACCCTAGCATCAAATACCCTCAAAATACCAAACAAAATTTTTTTATATGGGAAATTTTTTAACTTTTTCCCTTGAACCTTTTTTAAATTTAAATTTTGGGTTTTACTGGTATTTTTGAAATTTTACAATCATTCATTTCCCAAATGATTTACCAAATTTTTTCAATAAATTCCTTTTGGGCAATCAATAATTATCCTCTTTCTTTTCAATTTTAAAACCTAAAAAAAATCAAATTTTCCAAAAGTTAAATCCCCCAAAGTAAAAAAAATTCATTAACTTAACCCCTTTTCACTTTAAAATCATCAATTTAGCTTTAGGAAAAAAATTAAAAATCAAAACCCCAAATTTAAAATATTTGAGAATCATTAAAAATATAACCCTGGATCAACCTTAATCCTTTTAAAATTTAACTCACCAAAAAATTGGTTTAAAACTGTCGTTCCAACCTTGGGGTTTGTCTTTAAACCCTTAGGGTTTAAAACCCCTTTTCACACTTCACTGTTTTTTTTGTGTAACCATCGGAGGGTAAAAAATCACAACTTTTTTTAAATTTTATTTTTTAAAAAACAATTTTAAAATTACCCGGGGTGAATGAATAAAATCAGGCTGAACCAAAAAACCAATAAAGTTTTTAAGTGTCACCAACCAAGCAAACCGAAAAATAAACATCTTCGTCCTCCAAAATAGGGGGCTGGGGAACCTTTTTCAACCCAAACAGGGTTTCTTTGGCTACCCCATCAATTGTCTTCTCATAAAACCCATCGGAAACCAAATTTTGGGAAAAATCCGGTGGGGGCGTACCCAAATTTCCCTGATTATTGTCTTAAAAAACTCTAACCTCTTTCCCAAAAGCCTCCTTCCAACCCCTTTATCTTTTTGAACAAACATCCCCTTTAAGGAAACCTTGGGGTTTCAAAAAGGAAGAAAACCAGCACTGGAAACCCTAGCCCTCCCGCCTTCATAATCCTTTTAAATGTTTTGGGGATTTTTCTCACTCTTTTACTGTGCTTCTTTTTAGGAACTTCAATCGTTTTTAAAAATCAAGTTATCAGGATCCGGGGGTTTTGGGCTTCAAAACCATTTTTTTCTTGGTTAAAACTCTTTTTACATCTGAATTTTTTAAGTCATGATTTTCAACATTTTTTAGTTACCCAAACTTGTCTCATCAAAAACGAAGATTGAGCATTTGGGAACAAATTTTACTTTAAAGGGTCCCCCACTCGATAGCCCTTTTGAAAATACCCCCTTCCCTAATTAATTTTCTTTTAACAGCGTTTAATTTCCCGGAAAGTTTTTCCCTTTTGGGGAAATTTTTGCCCTAACTTTGGCAAAACCAAAAAAATCTAATTTTACTCAAATCAGGGTTTTAACCATACCAATTTTTTTGAGGGGGTTTCGTCTCCCTAACACAGATTAGGGAGTTCTTAAAAAACCCAAAAAAATAATGATAATAATGCTTCTCCCCAACCCTGTTTTATCTTAAAACCTTTGTCAAACTAAATGCCAAGTTTCCGCTGGCATTCAAAAAAACCCGGCCCCCCACAGGGCCGTATTAATGATAAAAAGGGGGAAACGGGTAAGGCCGTCCAGCCCCTTTTTATAAAAAGCCAGGAAAGTGGGGAGGCCCCCCCCCCGTTCCCGGGGATTTTCCCCGATTGAAGAAAGTCTAGATCAAAGTGTCAGCCCATTTTTCCCGAAAGAGTGATAAAAAAGGACGCAAAAACTGGGTGTTTTAATAAGGAAATGCGTGATGGCACCATTTTGATTCAACTATGACCACACAAAAATCCTCAAATATTTTTGGGGATCTCCGAAATACCGTTGAGTAATACGGCAAATTTTAAAGGTGAAGGTGGGCCCCCCAGGTTCCTCAAGTTTCAAAAAGGGGTGGTACTTGGGTTTTGACCCCGGAAAAATTTGGGGGTAAGCATTTTAGGAGGTCTGTGAGGGCTTTCCCCCCCGCAAGTTTACCCAATGTTTTCCGTATTTCACAAAAAAAAAGGACAAAAAAGAAGACGATCGTATATCCTAAAATTTTTCGGGGCTCCTACCCTTCCGAAGGATCCCGGGGACTTCCACTGCTTTAGGGCCCGGGGCCCTATGTCCCTAACCCTCGGGGGCGTTTTAGTTTCCCGGAATTTGGGGATACGAAGCCTTTCGAAGCTGTGGGAAGCCCAAACCGTGCGGATTTTGGACCCGGAGGCCAAAGGGAAAAAACCAAAGCGAGTTCCCCCTAAATTTCTGCATCAACGCAAGTGGGGCCGCATTCCGGGCCTTTGGTCTCGGGCCTTTTTCCTAAATGGGAAGGGAGAGAAGAAAATCCTGGAAACAACTGAGAAGAAATCTCATATCCCCGGCACGCAAAAGGGAAACGTAAAAAAGTCAAGCTCCGGTATTTTTTAAACTTCATATAGCCAATTTTCATTTAAAAAAATAAAAATTCCCCCTGCCCCTTTCGCAGTAATTTGCTAGGGGCCAACGCGACCCTGCCATTGGGCTCTTCTCGAGACACTTATGTTTTACCCCCCGCCCCAAATTTGTGGGGCCTAAATTTTTAAAGGAGGCCAAACCGCCACAACGGTGTTCCCCCCCCCTATACCCCCGAGGGGACCTCCTCGAGGGAAACCCCCGAGCCCCCCTCGGGAAATCCCCCCCGAGCCCCCCCCTCTGGTACTAAATCAAGGGGGGCCGTTGGAGCCTCTCACACCCACCTCTGGCTTCTTAGGTGGGGGCGAGTTGCGGAACAGGTAGGCCGCTTTAAAAAGAGTCCCCCCCTGGTCCTTGAAGAAGGACCACGAGTACCCCCCAAATAAATATTAAAAAAGCGTCGAAGGGCCCTTTAACAAAGCCTTCGCGAAGGACCCGACTACAAAGTCTTCCAAAAAAAAAACGAAGCCTCTCCTTAACGGGAGGGGGCCCCCGGAGAGACTGGAAAAGGCAAGAGGACCTAAAAAAAGGCCCCCAACCCAATTTTTTTATTTTAAAAGGGAAAAGGGCATGGATTCGAGGATAAATAAATATTAAAATTAAATTAAATATGACGAAATACAAATAAAATTTTAGGGGTTTCTATGCTCGATAGAGGAAAATTTTAAAAAACAAATTTCTTCCCTTTCATCCCTTTCCCTCTTTTATTTGCAGGGGACCCACTTTCCCCCAAATGACAACCCCATGCTTCGTGGGGAAAATGTGTATCTACCGACAAACCTTCTTTGATCGGGTAGCGGGGGTTGGCATTTTTCGTACGGAAACCCCTATATTACTTAAAAAATTTAAAAATTTTTTCTGATTTCCCAAATGTTTTCTTCAAGTCTCCCCCTTTTTGGGAAATAACATTATGCTGCATTTCCTCCCACCGGGTGAGCGTGTTTCCCAAGAGGAAACTAGAGGCCCTCTTTTTACAACTTCCCGCCCCCTATATCATCTTGGGGGATTTTGACCCCGCTAACCGGTGTGGGGGGCTAAAATTTTTCAACGCCCCTGGGAAATGGTAGAGGATATTCTTGTCTCGGGGAAAAATGGGGGTTAATGAACCCGGGGGCCCAGACACACTTCTCTACCCTTTAAAATTTGTAAATTTCTCACCACGACCTAACCCTTTTGTAGTCCCGGGGCGCTGCTCACCCTTTCCTTTTGGGAGGTCCCCTCGGGGGCCCAGGGGGCAGTGAAACCCTTATTCCCAAAAATGCTTACACCCTTAAAGATTTCCCCCCAAACGGCGCGAATACCCCAATTTTGGGGGTTTAAAAAGTGCTGACTGGGGTAGATTCCGCGAGCTCGCCCTAATTTAAATAATCCCCTCAAAACCTGACGTCGATGGGAAAGGGTGGGGAATTTTTAAATTCACGGGCATCGTGGCGGGGAGGGGTTTCCCTCCCTAAATCCCCGCCAAATCCGCCGGGCCCCCATCCGGGTTCCCTGGTGGGAAAAGAAAGGGGTTTTTTGCCTTGGGTATTTTTGACCGCGAAGGGCCCTACCCTTATTCCACGACGCCCCCACTAAGAGAATCTGGAGTCCCTTCCGGAAATTTTACGCGCTCGAGCTCGCCGTGTTTTTTTCGAGAAAAACAAAAGAGTCTTGGAGACAGTTTTTTTTTAACCCCTTTCAATTAAACCAAATCCCCAAAAATTAAAGTTGGGGCAATAAAATTTGTAAATTAAGTTTACAAAAAATTCAATTTTTAGTGTACCTGCACTCATGTTAAGGTTCGCTTTTTCTCCTCCCCTTGGGGGTCGTCAATATATTGGGCTCGATGTTTGCCCCCTATTTCTAGCACTGCGAGCTACTCTTAAAGAAATTCGCGGTGCATGGGGGACTTTGGGCCTTACTAAAATTTGGCCAAAGTCGGGGGGGGGATTAAAAAATCCCCCTTTACTAAAGATTTAAATTTCTTATTTCCCCCTTTTCCGGCGGGCAATACAAATTTGGGCCCGGGTGATTTTTCCATTTTGAAATGTTGCGCCCCAAATGGGCCCCGTGGGCGGGTTTCCCCTTAGACCTCTACCCTTGTGTTTGGGGAAACCGTCAATTCCAAACTGGGGGGGGCAAGAAACCCTTTTTCCCCAAAATAAAAAGTGGGAAGGAAAAAAATTTTACCCAACTAGTTTTAGACCGATGCCTTTTAAATAGCTTGTAAGCAAAAAAATTAAAAAAATGATAAAAAAAAGACTTATATGGTGTTTTGAATCCCCCAAACTGCTATCCAATATTCAAGTGGTTTTTTGCCGTAACCGATCCACGGTTTTATCATCTCGTCCTCCCTTTAAAAACTGCTTTTTCGTGACGCCTTTCCCCATAAACACAAAATTTTTGTTTTTTTTGATTTGGAGAAGGCGTAAAGATACTAATGGCGTTACGGATTTTTAAAAACCCTTTTTTAAATTTGGGGGGTTTCCGGGGGGGCCTCCCTATTTTTTTAAACTAAATTTTTTCAGATAGACAATTTCCCGGGGAAGGGTTTAAAAAACACCTTTTCCATGATTTTAATTTTAAAAAAAATTTGGGGGGCCCCAGGGATCCTTTGAGCTGCACGTTTTGGGTATTGGATAAAACAATTTTTAGACAACGTGCGCTTACCCTTTTTGTTCAATGCCCTTTTTTTTTGGATACTACGCAATTTTTTTGCAGTTTTATCAAGTCTCCACAGGCTGAACGACAAAATACAACTCGCTGAAAAAAATCAAAGGTTGGGGCATCTTTAATGGCTTTCTTTTTCTGGGGGCCAAGACGACTGTCGTCCACTTCCATAGATTACGCGGAAAAACAGCCTGCCCCCCAAAATTTTAATGAACCATTTTTTTTAACCCGTCTTTCCCAGACCCCTTTTTGTTCCCGGGAAATTTTTTTTGATTTTAAACTAACTTTGGGTCCCCCACATCAAAGACCTGGGAAAACGAGGTTTGTTTAAAACTTTGAAATTTTCTTTTAAAGGGTTTTGGTGGGCGCTCTTTGGGTGTGATAGGGGAAAAACCTTGATGGGGCCCTTTATAGAGCCTTGTGAGATCAAAACTTGATTTTCGGCAGTTTTTTATATGGGTTTCCGCTTTTGCCCTTTGGCCGGGGGTTTTTAAAGATTTTTCCGGAAAAAGCGCCAAACAGCCCGGCCATTCCCCTGGCACGGGCCCCGTAACCAGGGCATTCCCAAACAATCCCCGGGGGCCCACGCAAGTGACCCCCCTTTCCTTAAAGGCCCCGGGCCCTTTTTCTCCCCGGGAATCTCGTGTCCCCAAATTAATTGCCCCCGCCAAATTAATGTTTTCCCTTTTCCGCTCTGGGGTTTTTTTCCCCCAACCCGTTTCCCTTTTAAGAAACTAAATTTTTGCAGTAAAAAAAGGCCCGGTTGGGGTCCGGGGTCTATCCCGGGTTTTCCCCAAACGTGTGGGATTGTCCCCAAAGGGTATCCCCAAAATCACCAGGTTTGAAATTTCTTCCCCCCAAATACGCCCCTCCAAAACCATTTTTTATCTTTCCAAAAGGGTTTTTTCCCCAAACGACCACCCCAAATTTGTATATGAGAGGACCTTTTTAAAGGGGCCCTTTTCCCCCTCGCTTTTTCACCGGGTTTGGGGCGCCCCTCTCCTATGGCCTTTAAAAATGGAGCCCCCCCGTGGGAAAGTGCTTTTGTTTTTGGGAAAGGGTCCAATTTTAAAATTTTGGTTTTTCCCAAAGAAACCTGTTTTTACGGCGAATTATATCCCATTTTTAAATTTTGTTTTTTGTATCCGAAAATATTCCCCCGTTTTTGTCCTCATTGCCCCGGATTCCATGAGTTTCCTGTTGGCATTGTCCACTCTCTTTCTCCCGGAAAACCCCTCGTGGGAGATGAAAACAAGCAAATTTTTTAAAAAAAATTCATTAAGCACCCCGGGTCGCCTTTTGCTGGATTCCCTTTACGCTGGTCTTCCCGGGAAATTTAACTGGGGACCCGGGGAAACCAAGGAGGGAGCACGCCCCCCCGGAGGGGGATCGGGGGTTTATTTTTTTTTAGATTTTAAAAGGGTTTTTTGTTTGGCGTGGAGCCTTTTTGCACCTGGCACGAAGTGGGGGCCGACCCCCCCTCAAAAAAATCGGGCCATTTAGGGGCGGTGTGGTCGCGATTGGCCCCCCTTCTATACGAAATTCTAAAAGAAGGGGGTTATCGTGGGCAATCCGTTTGGGGATACTTTTATTGAACCCCTTGTTTTTACAAAAAGGGGATCCACCCCAGTGTTTTGGTTTTTTTTGATACTCCCCCTTTGTTGCATCCCCATTTTGGTTTGGAGTGCCGCAAAAATAGCCCCTATCCGTCTGGGTTTTTGATTTTAAAGGTACTTACGTTTTTTATTACGCCCATTTGGCATGGAGTTTTTTTTGTTTACTCCGTTTTAAAACCCAGGGGGATCTTTTTAATGCCATTTGAGTCACTTTTATAAAGTGGCTCTTTTGGATATTATCTATTTTTGAGATCTTTTTTTCGGTTTTATTTTCAATTTAACATTTGTTTTGTCTTTTTAAAGTATTAAACAATTTTTAAAAAGTTTTGACTTTTTTAACGTGTTTTATTTTTTTTTTGTTTTTTTGGGCTTTTTTTTTTGGGTGTTTCACTTGTTGGTTTTTTTTTTTGCAGGGGTGTATCACTTAATTTATTAAACCAAAAATCCATTTGGCACTCCTATGGATGTTTCAGATGGTGAATTTTTTTAAACTCTTTTCCCCCATGGGGGTTTTATTTTGTTTTTAATTTTTTCAAGGGCCCAAATGGCCTAGATTTTGTCGATGGGGCCCTTTTTTAAAAAATAATAATAAAAAATTAAAAATAATAAACAACAAAGTTTTAAAACTATTATATTTATTTGACAAATTTCCCCAAATTAACCAGTTTCTACCATCAATCTGATCCAAAATTGAAATTTTTTTTTCTTAAAATTTCCCCAAAATTGTTTTAATTTGGGAAATTTTGAAAAGCATTTTTCCTTTTTGATTTTCAGGGTTTGCACTTACCGGGAAATAATTTAGGTTGCATTTACCCCCATTTGGGTTTCCCCAAAAATTTTTTCATTCCGTTACCAAACGTTTTTCACGATTCTTTTTAAAAATTATTTTTGGCCTATAAAAACAAAGGCTTTTTCACTTGAAAAAACTTGAACAAAAACCTTTTTTAAATTTTTCGTTCTTTTTTCAGATAAAAAATTTTTTTTTTTACAAAATCTAACGTAACTGCAAATTGTATTAGACTAAATAAAATGTCAGAAAAAGTCCAACTTTAAATACCGCTCAGGCATAGCCCGCCAACAGTTTATTAATACACTTTTGTTCTTTAACATACCTCCAAATTCCTCAATTTCCCACTGTTTTATCAAATTCATGATAAATTCCCTTTAACTTGATTTTCCTTCAAAAGACGTTTCTTTAAATTTTTTTTGAAGTTCCCTTACGATTCATTATCCCTTTTTTAAAATTTTGACTTCAAAGCGTAATCATTACTTTTGCAGTACTTGCATTTTTTATTTTTCCAAAAAAATTAATTTACCCCGCATTTCACAACAAATTCCCCTTTGGGCCCCAGCGTTCCTTTTTTATCAAAAAGTTTTTCCTTTAAATTTTTAATTCCCCCCAATACATCCCGGGGATCAACAGCAACTTTTTTTGCCCCCCCCTTTTTAATTTTCCCTTTCCCCAAAAACCTCTCCAGCATTTTAAAACCCTTCTCAAATTCCACTATCAACAAAAGGTTTAATTTTCCTGGAGGGTAAGATACAGATCCCCAGGATACATCCACCGCCCGTTGAACTTGATTTTAAAAAATTTGGTCCCCCGTTCCCCCATTTTTTCCCCCGAAACATCAATTTTCAAATATTAAAAAACACTGGGTCTTTGGGCCCCTAACCTATTTGGGTTTAAAGGGCCCTGAAAAGAAATCAACCCCGCATTGACATAGTGTTTAAAAAAATGAAATTTTAAAAATAATGTAGACAAAAAAACAATGACCAGTAAACAGACAAAAAGGGAATACTAGCCGTAAGATACAGTTACGGGGGTAATGATATAGAGATAGCCAAATAACACAAAAATGCAGAGTTCCAAACAAAACCCTACAATAATTTTTTTCTCTTTTGGGGGTTTGGGGAAGCAAACAAAAAAGATAAAAATGTTGGGAAAAATTTTTTTTCTTGGATTGTGCAATTTAAAAAAAACATTTTAACAAAATTTTTAAAGATACTGGTTTTTTTTTTGGGGCCGGGGAACTGGGGAGGGGGAAAAGGTCGTAAAATTCTGTTTCTTTGAAACCCTCGCGAAACCTAAGATCAATGTCTTCCGGGGGATATATCTGTTGGGAAAAATTTTTAAACAAACCCAAAAATTAACTATAAACTAAATTTCCCAAAAAAAGAATAAATTTTTATTAAAAAAATTTTTTAAATTGCACTTAACTGAAGAAACCCCATTCCTTGGTTCTGCTTTATGAAGTTTTATTTTTTTTAACGGCAAAGTTTGTAAACTGGGATTCTAAAAACTGCTTTGGTTTCAATTTAATTTTAAATGGTTTTTTGCAACGCCCTGAAATAAGTTAGGTTTTTTCATTTTAATTTTATACTTTTCTTTGGGAAAAAGTATTGAATTTAAAAAAAACCCTCAAAATATTACTGACACAATAGCTAAACCCAACCTTTCCTTTTTCTTACCCAACCTAAACCCTATTTTAAAAAAAAAACCCAAACCCGGCCAACTTAAATCCTAGGATTTTGGTAACCTTTTAAAAAAAACGATTTCAAGCTTAAAATATAACTGAATAAAAAAATTGATAACATATCCCGGGGCTTCCAAAAAAACAAAGGACTTAAAATAAGTTAAAGAAAGCCAAAAAAGTTTATTTCTACCTTTTCCAAAAAACCCCTCTGGATTTCCCGGGACAATAAAGCCCAATCATTTTATGAACTCCTGGGGTTCACACATTGCCCAAAATATTCATGGGTAATTACCGGTTTATATTTTACTAATTACTACATTGCTTATCCCACATTCCAAGCGGCGGCGTGCGTAAAAACTTATTTTTGGAAAAGGTTCTCATGATATGCTTTTATGGGACTATAGAAAGGGAAGTACTGGGGGAATACAAAAATGGGAAAAATTTTAAAAGGGCTTTTTTATTGAAAAATGTGTATTTAACAGAGAAATTTACAATTTTTTACTTTCTGGCAAGTTTTTCAATTTTTCGACATAAAACGGTTATTTTTTTGCATTATTTTTTTATATATAGGGATAATAAAAGGTATAAATTAAGTTTTTTCTGTTTTTTTAAATTTTTCAACTACAAATTTTTAAAAATCCCGGTAAAAGGAAAAATAAAATCATTTGAAATTTTAAATACCTTTTTAAAATGTTTAAAATTATGGGGGTATTTAATATATGTTTTGGGAAAATTTTAAAAAGAGATTGTTTTAAAAAACCCTGTGTTAACAAAAAAAAATTTTTAATTTTTAATTTCTATAAAAATTTTATTTTTAAATTCGATGACGAAAGTAAAATGTTTTAAAATAAAATTAAATAATACATTTTTTGGGCGTTGTTATTGAAAATAGTTCTACCATAATAAATTTATAAAAAAAAACGACCATCCCTTAGTTTCAACTTTTTAAAAAAAAAATATAAAAAGAAAAATTTTAATATTTATCAAGGCCGGGACCAGATTATAAAATTTTAGGGGGTTTGGGGGGCCACCCCCAAATTTTCCAAAGGTAGAAAAAAATTCAAAAGGGTAAAAGGGTTAAGAAGCTTTTTGAAGTTTTTTATTGGGAACCCTAATCCCTAAGTCCTGAGGCCCAAGGGGAAAAAAAAAAATATTTAAAAAATCTAAAAGATTTTTTGAAGGGGTTTTTTGGGAAAAATAAAATCCAACCGCCGGGGGCAAATTCTAATATTAAAACCTACAGAAGCTCTCTTTAAAAAGTTTTTTTTTAAGATAACATAGCCCCCCTTTCTGCCGGGGGCTAGGAAAAATATATATAATTTAAACACATCTTTAAGCTCTCTTAAAAATGGTTTTTTTATGGTAAGAAATCCCTTTTAAACTGCCGAAGGGGTAAAAAATTATTTTTACAAAAACATAAGTGGAAACCTTTGTATTTAGGTAATTTACATCTTTCGTTTTTCCCAAATGAAATCCATTTGGTTTTATCACATACTTCCCAAACATCTTTAAAGGGGGGGCATCATATTGGGGGATTTTTTTTTATTTCCAAATGCGTTTAAAAGTCGTTGTATACGTTTTCCAAATTTTTTGGGCCTATTTTCTTTTATGCGACAAAAACAATGGGTTTAATTTTTAAAGGGAAGGCTCAGGGCCCAAAAATGCCCCCAATAACAAAATAAATTTTTTTTGGAAAAATAAAAAATATATTACCACATTGCCCTTTGGGTTTGGGTTTAAAAAGTCCAAAAAGTAAAACGGTTTAAAGTATTTGGTTTTACCATCACAAAAAAAAACCTTTTCTTTTACGGTATTTCAGTAAAAAGGGTTAATGGTAGTATTATCAAAGTATAATTTTTTTGGGGTTTTGGTTATGGGTTTTTGGGGGACTTCTTGTTTGTTTTTTCACACATTTGAGTTTGGGTTTCCCAGAAACAGGGTTTATTTACAGAACTTGAATCGAGTTTGTTTTTTTCCGTACTGCGTAAACTTCAACTTTTAATTAAATCCTGATTTCTGAGATAGTAAAAAGTAGCTTGTATCACCCTTTATGTGTATTGTTTTTTCCTTATTAACTTTGTTTCTGTCTTTTCTTTTGTGGTACACCGGGGGGCGTGTTGTCAATTCTGGGCAAAGGACGCAAAGAGGGGACAATAAAGGGGGGGCAGTCCAAACCCTAGTTTTAAATTAAGCTCAAAAACCTTTTTTTTTTTAAAATTAAAAATTTTATGGAAGAAAGGAGAGCAACACAAACAAAGTATGGAATAAAAAAAAAATTGGTGACCATTGTAATTCAACTTTAAAAAAAAAAAAAATAAAAATAAAAGGGCAATTTAAAGATGGGCCAGGTTTTTTCTTGGGTTTTGGCCTGCAAAGATATGACCTTTTTCCCCCCTTATAACGCTTTTAATCAGAATTTATCTACAGTCATTATTTTTAGTAAATTTTGGAAAGGGCAAATAAAATAATTTTTTCCCTCAGCCCCCAAAACCCGATAAAACTACACCTTTCCCTAAATTTATTATTATTTTTATTATTAAAATTTTTTTTATTATTTTTATAGCCATTGGGGAAAACCAAAATTTGAAGGGGGTTTTGGGTAAAATTAGAATTGGGCCTGATAAAGATTTTGTGTAATTAGATAAATCGATAGAACGGGTAAAAAAAATTACTTATAAATAAACTACAATTAATTGAGGGGGTTTGGGGAAAAAAAAAAATTATGTTTTTTTGTATAGCCTTTTTAAAACTAAATATCACTTTTGAAAAAAAAAGTCAGTACAGATGACAGGGCATATTGTAAAATCCACTATTTTGGTTTCCCTGTTCACAATTAAAAAAGTAAAAACTATCGTAAATTTTGGGGGTTTTTTTTTTTTTTTCACTATCCCCAATAGTTTTTCTTGATATTAGGGAAAAATGAAAAATTTTTTTTATTTATTCTCTTTTTTTTCTTAAAGGGGAAATTCCATGATATTAAAATTATTTTAATAATCATGGCTATTTTTTTTAAAATTTGTCCCCTTTCTGTAAGCGTATTATTTTTATTTGCTAAAAAATAGTAAATTAAAAAACAACGTTTAAAACAACAGATGTGTTTTTCATTTTACAAAAGTATTGATTGTTGCAGGCCAAAATTTGGGTGCTGTTGATTTTATATTTGACTATTGTAAAGAAAAGTTAATCAATTTTTTTACTCTAAAATGTCCGATAGCTATAATTTTTCCATTTGACTTTTGGGTACGGTACTACCAATACCAAGGTAATTTAGCAGTTTTTATCATAGGATCTAAATAAGTGAGAAATCAAGCTCTAATTTATCATTTTTATTGTGTCATAACAAGATTACATTTATTGACATTTGATATTTCCTGCTGTGGTAACAAATGGAAAATGGTTGCTGCAGTAGCATAGGAATATAATGCAACATCATTTTTTGGTAAGTATAAAGTTAAAAAAAATCAGGAATGTTATCTTAAAACATAGTCAGCAGTGATATGTGTGATACGTCCAACTAATACCCACCCTTAATGTTTTTTTTTAATTTAATAACTCAAGAATTTAGTCTTGTCATTATTTTTTGTGAATCTAAGCAATGTTTGTTATGGTGCACATGGATAAAACAACATATGCGTATGAACTCAAGGTGTAGGGTTTAATAAATCCTACTGCATAATTTGAAAACTTTGACTTCTAATGAATGAATAGCAAATATTGAGAAATTATAATAATGACATATAGTGGCGTATTTGTTATTAAATTAAATACTGATATCATTCGATTAAGCTATATATAAGTAACTCGCTTTGCTCGTTGGGGCTCCGTTCCCAAACCCCGGTGAGATTTCTTTGCAAGTGGTGTAGGGCTAATGTATTCCAGACAGTTTTTTGATAAATTTTTACGTTTATCCACAAGGGACCCTCCCAAAAAAGGTCCGCACCGACTTTAAGTTGCTTACCATTTGAATTATTTTTTTTTGGGTTTTTAAATTTTTTTAAAAACTTTTTGGAACTTTCCGTCGGTTTTCAGGCTAGAAGCTATAGGGTTTTCCTAATTTCAAGTTTCTAGCTATCTAGAAGTTGGTAAACATTAATGTCAATGAGTGAGTCAGCCATGTGTTCATAGTATTAATTTATATTTTTTTGATAGAATGTATGCTGCTTCACAGCAATCATAAGGTAACTTATCTAATGTTTTTCCAAAGTTCACATATTGTAATTTCATGAACCAAGTTTGACAACTTCCTTACTTATTTCTGTCTACTATATATAAACCTTCACAGGTAATATATCCCTGATTGGTTGTTCAAAAAACCCTTTAATTTTCCAACATTATGGATCTGTAAGGTAAAAAATACAATTTTAGGTTAAATACACAATTATTTTGTTTGATCGCATTGCTTGTCATACTTCGAGTTCTTAAGTTCAAACATTCAATAAAGTACTTTTGTGAATATCTTTCTCCATACTATTAATAAGTATACTATGAATATGAAAAAAAAATAAAAATCTTAAAGAAAAATGTCGTTTAATTTTTTTGGGGGCAAATATTCAAATCATAGCCTTTAAAGTATTTGTTTTTTTTTTTAATTTAAATTTAAC
>JBCFYV010001215.1:0-54655 GCA_039000515.1 Timema cristinae | reverse complement strand
TCATATTATTTTGTTAATATATTTATGCTGAAGCCCAAATGGTTGAAAAACGTTCTGAAAAAAAATTACGGTCAAATAGATTCTCAAGAATTTCTCATAATTGCTTCAAAAAAAAATTTTTTTTTTTTTGGGAGTTTTAAAATTTTCAAAAAAATTTTTTGTTTAAGTAATTTTAGATTATTTTTAAAATACTTTGAGCCGTGATGATTAGTCAGAAAATTCAAAAAAAAAAAAAAAATTAATTGAAAAAAGAAATATCGTAATTTTAAAGACTATGATGAAGAAAGTTCAATCTTAAAATTTTCGTAAAACTTAAAAAACCCCTGGGCCATTCGTATGTTTTAAAATTTTCCTGAAAATTTAAATGACAGTGAATTAAAAAACCTAATACAAATCAATTTTATATTATACATCAGGGATAGCTTATTTTATTTTTTTTTCCCCAAATTTTAAAAAATTTAGAGAGAAAGCATAATCCAAAAGTCAGATTATTTGAAGGAAATTTTTCCCCTGATGCAAGCCAGCTATTTCGCAGCTACCAAAAACATCAAAAATATAAAAAAGTGAACATCGAACGAAGCAATGGCGTCATCTTAAAAGGTAGAGAAAAAAAAAAAAATATTATATAATATATTATATATATATATATAAAATATATTTTTAGCGAACTTAGACTTGGCGGTGGTTTTTCCCCTTGCAACGTCGACTACATCCCTAGAAGTAGCAAGGTATGTTTTTTCAAACTCTATTTTCCCGAGTTTTACCCGTCGGTGGGGGGCTAGCTCCATAACGCCTGAAAAACCGGGGCCCAAGGGATTCCGACGGTGTTTTAAAAAACCGAGCCGTGAGGGAACGGTTCAACTTCTTGGCCCTCCCCCTCTCTTACCTTACCATTGATCAGCAATTTCCCTTTACTTTCTTACTTTCTCCTTTTCGTTTTTCTTCTTTCTTTCTTTTTCTATGCCCCTTTTTTTTTGGCTATTTAAAAACCCTTTTGATTTTTTTTTTTTTTTTTTTTGTGCATATGTCCTTTAAATAGAATATTTTTCATGAAGGTTTTTGACATGATTTGGAGGGTTGAACACAAAATTACATCGTAACTATTTGTATCTTCGGAAATTTTTCAAAAAATTGTATTTTTCTTTTGTGTGTAATTTTGTTATTTTCAAAACCCCTACGGATGTATAATATTAAAATAATGTGTTCTAACAAAAAAAAAAGTTTTATTTTTTTTAAAAGTTAGGGAAATTTGATACAAATAAAAGTCTTTATATTTTTGACAAAACGAAATTTTTTTTTTTAAAAGGATTCATTATAAAATTAGCTCAGCGTAATTGGGAAAACCAAATCCGGTTGATTGCTTAAAAATTTAAGTATTCCCTTTTGGGATCTCTTTTTTTAAAATAATTCAAAAGTTTACTAAAAACCCTTTCCTAGCGTTTTCCAAGAAAAAAAATATCTTTTTAAAAAAATGAAATCCTGAAAAAAAAATTGTTTAAGGTGAGGCGCATAACTACTGTAACAGTAAAAATGACTTTTTGGGACCGAAGTTCTAGTGGATTTGTATTTTTTGTGTTTTTTTATGCTATAGGAAATTTTTAAATGCTGTGGGTATATAATTAATTTTTTAGATATTTTTTTAAAATTAAAACTAAAAAAAATTTTTTTTAAAATGTAGGTTTTAAAAAAAAACTCAATCTTAGATTGTGAATTTTTTTAAATTTTAATCACGAAAACCCTTTCCCGGGTCAAAAATGTTATTAGTTCTTAATTTGGTTTTTTCAAAAAAGGGGCGACACCCCCACCAACCATTCAATAAAGGGGGAGGGGAAGTTTCTTGATTTTTTATTTTTATTTTTTATTATTAATTATTATTATTCACCCCTTCTTATTTTTGGGTTTACCCCTTTTTCTAATGGTAATGGTGGGTGATTGTGAGTGAAAAAAGGCCCCACAATTTAAGGGGAAATCCGAACCACGGGGGGGCCTGGCATTCCCCACACCCCAAAAGTTTGTTAATCATTTTGTCAGAGGTAAAGGGAAGGGGTTTTGGGTAATCAGATAAATCAGTGGGGGGACAGGATTGACCCCGGGCCCCCCAGTGAACCAAGCCCCCAAAATTCAATCGCAGTAACCCTTTGTTCGTTTACAATACAACACTAATTCCCTTTTAAAACCGTCCGAAAACCCTTAGATAAGTCAGATGTATTTTTTCTTAGTCTTAAAAAAATTATTTTGCAAACTTAAAGTGAACCTACATCAATTTTATTTATAAATATAGCTTTTTAATTTTTTAAAATCGATGAGATTTTTAAGTGCAATTTATGAAAACAAGGTTTTATATCTGTACAAGACTTACAAACTGGATTTTAACTATGATTGAAAAACGGTTTACTAAAGTTAAATTACCGAATTACCTTGAATCGAAATGGGGGGGACCCTTTTTAGCATAGCAAGCACACGTGCTATCGACCTAGTTTAAAGTGTCGATGAAATATAAAGAAAAATGTATTAAGTAAAATTATATAAACCACTTTAAATTCCTGTTAAAAAATAATATAACGATAGAAGAATTTGGGTAAAATAATATCCAATACCAAATTGGATTTAAATTTGAATGTCGCGCAAGTTGCTCTCTACTCAAATTATTAAATTTTTACATTTATTTTGTTTGAAGATTGATATTTTTTAAAAAACACAATTAATTTTTACTTCTATAAAATTATCACTTTGGGGTCACCTTAGGTTTCGAATTGTTCAGAAACTATATTCTATTCGTCAAATAGACCGGGGTTGGATGGGCTCTCCAAAAAGGCGCGAAACTTTGATTTTTAGGGGGCGTAAAATATTTTAAGAACCCACAAATGTTATTTATTTACTATAAAATAAATATACGAGTGTGTCGAATTCAATAATATTCATTAATAATACAATTATTAGAAGTTATTGTAAGGATTCTAAATAATATTATTTCGGTTTTCCCCGGTCTAAAAGCATTGTTTAATATTGTGAATTTCTAGGTTATTTTTAATAAATATATTATAAGGAAAAACTCATGGACTAAGTGAATTTTATTTCACAAAATGAAAAAAATATATATCATTTAAGGAACAAATTTTACCAGATATTATACTATATCCTTGGCAAGGATCCTCGGACTATTGGATAAGCCTGTTTCCAACATCGTTCTGAGCCACTGGGTTCGTCTCGGGAAAAAAGGAAAAAGGGAGCATCACACGCCCAATTACCTCAACTAAACCGACGTATCAGCGAACGCCCCCTTCAAGCAACACATTTCAAAATAAATTTTTATTTTCCCGCCACTGCCAAGCTTTTTAAAAAATTTGAATTTTAAAATTATTAAATGAATTCAACTTGACATATCCATATACTGAGATCGTATACATTCTTATATAGTAACCAAAGAAGAACAGTATATTTTTTAAAATTTAAAAGCCTTATTTGACAGCTAAAGAATACGTAAAGTAGTGTGATCTTGAGCCATTTAACCATAAAGGGCTTCCTTTTTAAGGTCCACACCTCCATATTAGCTATCACCATCTACTCATCACATTGGGACTTGGAAAGAGCCTCCACGAAAAGAATGTACGATTAGTACATTTGGCTTTACTTGAGCAACGGTACATTAGTACTTGGCTGAACTTTAAGCAAACTGAGCCCCAGATGTGTGTAGGAACACGTTGACACCTTATATACGCGCCAAGTGACCACCATACCAAGGCCTTTATCATCCTTAATAATTATGATTGGGGATGCATAGAAGCCATGAAGTTCTTCATTATGTAGCTTTCTCCCTTTTTCCTGTTTTTTTCATCCCTCTTAGCCCAAAAATATTTCTAAACAATTTGTTCTCAAAAACCCGTCAATTTATTCTCTGGGGGCGGTTTTATACAAAAATTTAAAAAAGGCTAAGTGTAACTTATAGTTTATACTAACTTTAAAATAATTTTTGACAACCAACTTACCAGAGCTTTTGATCCTCACTGACATTTTCCAACTTTTAACTGTGTCAAACATACTTTTCAATTGATATGTATGATTAAATATTTCATAAATTATATCTGCCAAAAAAAATATTCATTTTCTAACTTGATTTTCTAACTCCATATCCTCTAGTATTACATTTATGTTTAGCTGATTTGTTTATTTTAAAAACCATGTCTACAGTTAGAATCCAAATTTTTGTATCTTTAAAAAAATCAATTCATGTTATCTAATTTTTTCTTTTTTTTATACTTATGCACCCGATTTAAAATTTAAAAAGTCTCTTTTAAAATCTTATCTTACCTTACTTATAATTACCCTTAAATCAAGCTGTTTATAACTATTATGTTTAGCGTAGTGATTAATCAAAAATAATGTATCAAATTTGTTTAAAACCATCGTTTAGTTCAAAAGCTATTAAGAAAACACAGATACATGTGGGCCTATGTTGGGTAATCATTCATTCATTATTTTTAAAAATGAAATAAGAAAAATTTTATTTATAATTCGACTTCTCAAAATGAAAAAAATTAACTTATTAAGGTTAATGATATTTAGGCGTCATTTAACCCTTTGTACCTTTATATATAATGTTAGAGCGACAGTTGAAAATAACGAATGGGGCATTAAAAGTGAACTCTTACTGTATTTCCCCTCGTTTCAACACCAATTACGGTACCGGTGTGTTTAAATATACGTTTCTGCGTAGAAGGAACGAACTTCCTTCTCTACATTATGTGAGACTAGGACTGGTATATAGCTGTTCTGGGACATAGAGGGAAATGATTTACACAGGCAGAGTTGCCTACCGTACGAAACAAAACCTCATTAGCCCATTTTTAAAGAACCGTTAGCCCCACACATACAACCTTTACTCCATGGTACAATTAATAGAGAGTAAGTTATCTTTTTCTTCCTTCCCCTAAGTATCAGTTTTGTTATCAGGGGTTTTTGAAGCCATCTTTTTCATAAATTATGATACTTTTTTTTTTGTAAGGGGCATCTTTTTCAGATATCTATCGTGTCCAAGAAAAAAAAGGCAGCGGTGAATTTGGTCTAAAGATCCACAATATAGCCTACCAATAGGGTCATACTTAAATTTAAAAATGTTTTTGAGAAGGAGGGGGGGTACAGTATTTTCTTACCCTTTCTTACGGGGTATGAGGGTGAGAATCCATCTTACAAAGGTTTTTTTTTATCAATGTTTATGGTTAGACAAAATTTGAAGAAAAAAATCTAGAAAATAAATATATTAAAATTATTAAATATTACTTATATTTTCATTTGATTACACCTAATTTTACTAAATTAAAGTATAATCTAAAATTTTTCATTTTACTCTATTTATTACCTAACCTAAGAATCTAAAAATAACCTGTTATTAAAGTAATCTAATTTACAAAATGTAAAAAATTACTTAAAAGAGAGGTGGTGGTTGATGTCGGAAAATCTTACACAATTCCTTTACTGGTGGAGAGGGTTTAAAATCTTTAAAAAACAAAAGGGCTTACGTAATTTAAGGATGGCCCCTAGAGAGAGTGAGAAAAAAATGGAGTGTATACCAGTTCGATGAAACTGGACGGAAATCTTACCCAAACCACTTAATTTAATAAGTAAATCATTGTTTAAATTAAAACGTCATCAGAATCTTTGTTTTACATATCAAATAAAGATCTATGTTAAAGGTTTAATGGTTGTTTGTAAATACTAAGCTTTAAAATAAGTTCAACATACACTTAAAAACTGGAACAAGTTTTTTTTGTACAGACCTGGAAGAGGATTACATAATAAATTTCCCGAATTCCCATATGTTATTTCATTTAAAAAGTCCATAAGAGTCTCCCCGGTTTCCAATATGAATTCCAAGAGAACAAAAGATATTAAGCTACTTTATCCTCTTTAAAACTAAGGTCTGATTTTTATGTTTTAAAAAACTATAAATTCTTATTTCCATTCAAATGAAAGTGGTCAAAAAATGCACTAATGTGATGAGTAATAATTTAATATAATTTTTTAATTTAAAACCCCACATTCCCCAAAAATTCCTAAAAAATCTTGGCTAAATCATTTAAATACAATACAATTTGTTTAGAAAATAATATATACAAAATTTTTCAGTTATACATTGCATATCATGTAAATTTATAGCCTTTATGATTATTAATTATAGTTATTATTATATTTTATAAAAAATTAAGAAAATGTTCCAGAAAACCTTTTAAAAAAATTACTTTTGCTCTATAAATGCATTTTAAATGGCCTAAAATTGTATAAATACCTAAATTGCAGCAATATGAAGTAAGGGGGTTTGTGCTATTCAGCGGCACAGCTATTAAACCTGTTTTTATGGATCCTGAGATTTACAGGATGGGGGGAAGGGGGGGATGGGGTGATAGGAAGGGTTGTAGCACATGAGGTGGCAGAGGGAGGGAGGGGGATGGAGGGAGGGGGGGGGGGGGGGATGGAGCACCTGGGTCGGGTAGAGTGGAGACAATATTTTTTTGGTTGAGAATACTGTTTAGATAATTGAGAGGGTTGTAGGTTGGTGGATGGAGGACTTGGGGGGAGGGGGGGGGGGCGAGGACACGAACTGGGATGCGCGGAGGGCTATGGATGGCTGAGAGGGGGGCGGGGGAGACTAACATACGGGGAACAGGGTTTTTCTCTCCCTCTTCTCTCCCAGGAAAAAACTGGATATGACAAGTATTATTCTCCCTTGCTCTCTCTCTCTCTCTCGGTATGGAACACCCGGGTGGAGGGGTTATCTCTGCATGTGACGTAGGTTTTAAACCCTGGATGGGTTTTTAAGGTGTCCCAACGGTAAAGTGTGTCGCGGGGGGGTTTACCTAGTGAAAACGGTGCACAGCTGCTTTGAAAGAGCGTACATTAAATAAAGTCAAGGTATTAGAACATAAAATTTCTTTCCAAGTGACTGCTTAGAATATAATACTTTTAAATAGTTTTCACATTGAGGGTCTAGATCTGGGTTTCTTTTTTGGGAGGGGGGGGAGGCGTGGGTTGGAGCCTATAAATAAAAGGGTGGTCAGCCTTTTTTAACCGGTAGCTATATTAGCCATGGCGTCAGAATTTGTGGCCGCATTTTTGACGGAGGTGGGATGTAATGAGATACTTCCACGTAAATTGACAGAGTTGGAGATAGGCCACGCGTACCGTATTTCTTCAATAAAAAAAAAATCGGTAAATAAACTCGATTCGGTCGTGTATACTTACTGTACTCGATGCAAGTATCAGTTTGGGCTGCCGCGAAGATTTTCGACGTCACCGATCTTCAGATAGAGGATATCTCAAAAGCGGGTCTGCTACTTGTCTACAAAGGTCTCTCTACCCCCACCAAAACAGCCATTTGAATTTAAAGGTAAGTTATAAGTGTATAAGTGTCTAAGTGTCTAAGTGTCTAAGTGCTAAGTGTCTAAGTGTTAAGTGTCTAAGGAAATAAGTGGTTAAGTGTTAGGTTTTCTAAGTTCTAAGTGTCTAAGTGTCTAAGTGTCTAAGTGTCTAAGGTCTAAGTGTAAAGTGTAAAGTGTCTAGTGTCTAAGTGTCTAAGTGTCTAATTTAAATAAGTGTATAAGTGTATAAGTTTAAGTGTAAAAAGTGTATAAGTGTGTAAGTTGTAAGTGTGTAAGTGTGTAAGTGTGTAAGTGTGTAAGTGTGAAGTGTATAAGTGTATAAAGTGTATAAGTGATAAGTGTGTAAGTGTGTAAGTGTGTAAGTGTAAAATTTTGTTTAAGTGTATAAGTGTATAAGTTTATAAGTGTATAAGGTATAAGTGTATAAGTTTATAAGGGGATAAGTGTATAAGTGTATAAGTGTATAATGTATAAGTGTATAAGTGTATAAGTGTTAAAGTTTTATAAGTGTAAAGTGTATAAGTGTATAAGTGTAAAAGGGTTTATAAGTGTATAAGGTAAAAGTGTTAAAAGTGTTAAGTGTGTAAGTTTTTGTAATTTGTAAGTGTATAAGTGTAAAGTGTATAAGTGTAAAAAGTGTATAAGTGTAATAAGTTTTATAAGTGTATAAGTGTTTTAGTGTATAAGTGTATAGTTATACCCTATCTCTATCTTGGTAGTTTATCCAGTCACCTCATTACTTCCCTATCGCTATCTTGAGATAGTTCTTCCAGTCCAACTCATTACTTCCCTATCGCTATCTTGAGATAGTTCTATCCAGTCCAACTCATTACACCCTATCGCTATCTTGAGATAGTTCATCCAGTCCAACTCATGTGTGTGGTGTTAGGACAGCCGTACTTAATCAATAAATTTGTTTTAGGTTAAATGTGAATAGTTACACCCGTAGTGTGCGTGTGTGTGTATGTGTGTTTTTGGTTTAGCCGTTTTAATCTAAGTGACCTAAATATAAGTTACTTATTCAACAGAATTACGTGAATAGGCCTAATCAGGCTTAAAAAAATTAAACAAATCAAGGAAATTATGACCTAAATTCCAAAATACAGAGGTTCATGAACAGATTTATGTAATTATGACATTATATGTAACCAAAAAAAAGATGACATGTCAAAAAATTTTAGGTCTGGGGGTTTAAATTTTACGGTGAACCGGGACAACAGCATCCCTTCAATTGAACTCAATAATAAACCTGGTGAACCTAGAGGTCCTGGCTTCAATCCTGGTCCTGGCCAATAATCAACGAATGAATTGTTTACATCATTAACAACAATACAGGTTCAAACCTACTTCCCAGGATAATTGTGTTTAATTATTCCTCGTAAAACCCAAGTCAAAAATCTTGAATTGTTTTCAGGTTAAATTTGAATAGTTTAAGTACATTTTCCTCCGGTTAGTAATGCTTTAAAGGAATAAAAAAAACACGCTACTTGAGTCGTTTTTTTGAAAAGAGTTTAAACAGACATTTTCCACTTCTTTTAAACAGAAGGATCGGGGGGGGGGGGGGGGTTTAATAAACCTGAGGTCCTGGGTTCAATCCTCGGTCCTGGTCAATAATCAACGAATGAATTTGTTTAACATCATTAAAATAACAATACAAGGTTCAAACCCCACTTCTAGGATAATTGTGTTTAATTATTCCTCGTAAGACCTTAAGTCATAATTTATTGAATTGTTTTCGGTTAAGTACATTTCCTCACGGTGGTTTAGGGTAACTGAACTTAATTAAGTCAATAATCTTTGAATGAGTTTAAAAGAATTGTTTACTTCAACATGATTACGTGAATAGGCCTAATCAGACCAAAAAAAAATATGACCTTAATTAGGGCCTTGATGGTTACATTTACGGTGAAAAAAGGGGCAACAGATCCCTTCAATTGGCATCAATAATTTAAAACCCGGTAAACCTGAGGTCCTGGGTTCAATCCTCGGTCCTGGCCAATAATCAACGAATGAATTTTTTACATCATTAACTAACAATAAAAGGTTTCAAACCCCACTTCCTAGGAAATTGGTTTTAAATCTATTCCTCGTAAAGACCTAAGTCAATAAACATTGAATTGTTTTCAGGTTTAAATGTGAATAGTTTTTAAGTACATTTTTGTCATGGTTTAAAGGAATATCGAGAATTTAACACGGTGAATAGTATAAGCAGACATTTTCCCCTCCCTTTTAAAGAAGGATTCGGGGGATTTAAACACACCTTTTTTTGTTTTCCTTTCTCTTCTCTTTTTTTCTTTAACGGAAGGGGGGGGGGGTCGGCTAGCTCCGGCAACAAAAAAAGAAACTTTTAAACCTTTTTGTATTTACAGTAAACTAAAAAATATCACAAACAGCTTTTGTAGAAATCTTTCCCATACTACCCAGGGAATAATAAGGTTATATTTTTTTTAGAGGAAATGTGTAAAAATTTTTAGTGGTTAAAACCATTAGGTTAAAACCATCTGGGCGAGAGTCGAAACCTTGACCCTCCAATACGAGAGTAAGGCAGTGACTGATGGTCTAGGGGGGTAAGGTGTCAGACTTTTTTTGATTACTTACAGTGTTCCTGTTTGTTTGTTTACAGCTGTCTCGAGCCCACTGAGGACTGTAGCTGAATGAAAGAGGTAAATGGCAGAACCCACCAGCTAAAAGAGCCGCTTTTCTTTTCTTCTCCGCCAGCCCTTATTATATCTCGCCAAATAAATGGAAATAAAGTGTATACTCTCCGTGATTAGCCTCGAAGGCAATTTTAAATTTAAATATCTAAAAGTGATATCACAACACAAGTATATAAAGCATACATTGAGTACACCAGGGTTGATTAAGACCTCGGTGTTTTGATACTTGGACAGGGGATTTTAGATAGGCAGATCCCGGGCATTTTGACTCAGTCACATACTTAGGTACAGGATTTACCCAGTTTGATTTTTGGCCCCTTAGGCTCTCTTGAAAATTATTGAGAAGCTTTAAACCCCTTTAAAAAACCTATTTTTCACTAAATTGCTTACAAGGATCCCGTCCGTTTCTTGTCGCGGCGGGGGTTATACGAAAAAAGGTAGAAAAAACAATTGAAAAAGATCGAAAAGGTAAAAATTGCGTCTCATTTGCATTTAACACCTCCGAAGGTAGATTAAAAAAGGGGTATTTAACTCGAGTTTGCGATATTTGAACAAAATTGGAAGGTTATATGAAAAAATGTAGTTTTCCGCCCCTTCCAATTAAAAGGTTTGTTTCTGAGACTCGGTTGGTTTTTGAGGTACATTGGGATGAGAAAAATCTCTCTAAAAACGGTTTTCACGTCGGGGCTGGGTTAAACCTTTTGAAAAATAGAAACCGAAAGCTTGGTAAAGTGGAATGTGAAAAGGGGTCATTGTTTCCCGTTTTTGTTTTATCGTATTTTAAAACCGACGGGAAAGCAAAACTTTACCCTTTTCCCCTAATTTTAAACGTGTGAATCTGGACGGGCCCTTTTCCCCCTTTCCCCAAAAGAAAATTATCGGGCTTTGAAAAGTTTAACGTTTTTATAAATGTGTACACTGAAAAGCATGTGGGGTGATTTATTTGATAGGTGCCCCTAAAAAAAACTATAATTGTTCCCGTAATGTCAGTGAAAAAAAGGTGTAGACATTTATTTATTTATTTTTGAGTTACGGGAAAAAAATTATCATTTCAGTGGATTAAAAATCTGTACGTTTAATAAATCTAATCCGCGGGTTAGCGGGGACGTAGTTTTTTTTGTGATGATCCCCTGTCGCTTTTTTGACTAAAAAACAAATAAAAAAACAAAAAGGACGTAAAAAAAAAATTCGCGCGGTTTAAGGAGCATTCCTAAGGGGAAGAAAAATTTCCCTATTTCACTCGAAAGCCAGGAGAAAACGGGATTTTTATATGCTGCTGGGGGGTCTATTTCCTATAGGACGATTTCCCCGCCCCAAAATTTTCTTTTATACTGAGAATTTCAAGTCATGTGTTATTCTGTGGAATGTCGTTAAGAATTTTTTAACGTAGTTCTCTTTCCCCGTTTTTCCCGGGGAAAAAGATTAAAAGCCAAATTTTTTTGAGGCGCTATGTATGAAAAGGTTTGTTAGAGTATATATATGTGTCCGTAACCTTAAAACCCTGCTCAAAGGCGTCAAAAAAGCCTTCTTTTCTATATGCGAGAAACCTAAAGAATGATGATTTTTGGGTTTGGATCATTGTCATTGACTGGTTTACCGAGGGATGTACGCGGGGGGAATATTAATTACAGAACCCGGTAATGGCGTAGTAATTCATAAAAGCACGTTGCTACGAAATTTTTTCCCTTTCCCCGAACACCGTTAACGTAAGAAATGACCGTTCAGGGAGAGAGCGTTTCATAATGGGAAAAAATCGAGTTATTGGGGGGGATTTTTGGGGGAAAATTCAAAAATCATGAAATTATTCGGGCGGGTTTGGAGGGATCACGTTAAAATTAAGATAGTTTCAGTTTTTTTACCCTTCCCCAGAAATGGTATCTTACCCCGAACCCGAGAACTTAAAATCACGGTAAGTGCCACCCCGAGGTGAAAAGCTTAAATTTGTCAACGAAAAGGGTGTTCCCCTTGATTTTTTGATTCTTGAGCGGGTTGACGAGATCAGTTACCGAGAAAAAAAATTTTACAACACGCTCAGGATAGTCATTCTCTAGGTTGACTATGTACGCCTGTAAGGTTTGGCGAGTTTCGAATGTAAAAACTTTGGGGACTATTCGAACCTCTCCCCCGTACCAAAACGAACTTTATGGGGCGTTTTGGAAAATTTCGTGATTCTGATGAAGAGTATAGGCTCGACCCGGTGGCCCCCACGCTCCCGTTAGGTCCCGGCTCTATTGAGAAAAACCCCGGGTACGGTCAATTAATCGATGATGGGAACTCATAAAATTTATTGGGGTATCCGGGGGGTTGTTTTGTGGCTAAAAGTACGCTGTAGCGAAAAAACGTTATAGGGGGTTTTTTACTTCCAAGCAGAGTCTCATTGTCTATTGGACGTAAATGGACTTATTATTTAGTATGCTGTCCTCATTCCTTGAGAGTTCAGGTGGCTAAAGAAAAGAAATTGCTCGATTGGAGTGCTAAAAGTAGAGGTGTGCGGATAGGGGGTTATATCTTGCGGGTAGATCTTGAATACCCGCAAGATGTACACGACGCTCATTCTGATTGCCGTTTGTCCTAAAGAAAGGGATTCCACCTGTAGGGAAAATGAGAAAACTGTTAACAACTTTAGCTGATAAGACCGGGTACGTATTCACTCCGTCATCTAAAGTATGTTTAGCGAAGGGTTGAAATGACGAGAGTTCACCGTGTTCTCAGTTTCAATCAAGCGCCGTGGATGCTCCATATATCAGGTTGAACGCCCGAAATGAGGAGAAAAGCGGTAATCAATTTAAAAAACCTGTTTTTCAAATGATAAAACAATGCCGCATTCGGCCGCCCCTTTCTAACAAGAGGGCATACCGTACGATAAAGATAGCTACCAGGGGGATGGGAAATTTGGAGCGGGTAACCTTATAGCCAGTCCAAAACTTTTAAAAAACCGCCGATAGTGTCAGAAAACCTAGTCATCATCGAGATGGAACCACAAGAGATTTACTTTGATACCCCCTATCTATGCGGGATTCGCCATTTTGGAAATCTCGAAGGTAGTCATGTACGGTCGCATTACCAGGTTATGATCCTGCCTTCCCTAAAGGTACTTTAAAACTTAATACCTGTATGGACTCACTTCTCTACTACGGGACTGTTGAAATGTACCAGAGACTTGCCCTGTTAGCTAATGACAACCTGGACACCTCCACCTAAGGACAAGACAATGTTTACAGGACCCCCCGTAGTGAATAAAAGGGTTTGTCGGTAAACTAAAGACGAGACACGAGGTCAGATCATACTGAGTTCATTGGTTTCGTCCTAAACTTATTCATTCTCGGTACAAGGGGTTGGGGGAGACTCTCAAGGCTAAAGGGGTGAAGATAGTGCGTTAGAACGCTTTCATTAGGGATTATCGTAATTGTTTGACAGATGAGACGTTAGTCATGAAAGAGGTCATTCATAAGAGCAGTAGGATTTAAACTGTACACCCAAAAAAATTCAATAGACTCGCTCTATGCTCTATCGACGATAAAAGATATAGAGTACCGGGAACTGTCAATACTCTTCCGTGGCCCCTTTTATCAATCGGGGACCGTCAATCTATGGGGACAGTGCGTCTATGTGAAAAAAATTCTTAAGTGATTAAACTAAAAAAAATATTCACGTCCAGTACTCTATAGTTTTAAATGTAAAAATATTCATGTTTTTGTAGTGTAAGTGATTAAAAAATATTCAGTTTGTCTCTATAGTGTAAGTGATTAGTGTTAATGTATAATTTCAAGAACTATAAACTTGAGAAATTTAGTATGATCTATGTGTTTTTAAATTTTTTTTAAATTTCATTTAATTAAACAATTTCAAGAAACTTAATTGTATCTATGTGTTTTTAAAATTTTTTATATTATTTAAATAGAATTTAATTATGGATGGGTTTTTTTTCATTTTTCTTACCTCCCTTCTTTTTTTAAAATCAGCTAATTTTCATTAAAACTTTTTAAAAAAAGTTAAATTTACATAAAACATTTATTTTCAATCATTAAAAGTTAAAATCATTTTTTAGAATTAAACTTTTTTTCTCATTAAAAGTTAAAATCATTAGAACTCTTTACAAGATTAATACGTTTAAAAATTTTAATTACATTAAAAACATCGTTAATTCTTTTTACAAGATTCATACATTTTAATTTTAATTACTTTAAAACATTTAGTTCTTCAATCATCATTAATTCTTTACAAGATTCACATTTAAACATTTTTTTCCAATCATTAGAACCCTATTAATATGAGATAGACAATTTACTTTGCTTCCAGAAGAGGATGAGAGATCACAATACGGACCTCTCAAAACAGCACACATAGCTCTGTTTACCGTCAGATAAAATCAGATTGTAATAGGAAGAACACAAGCTCTGTTGACCGTTAAATATAGTCGATTGTAATAGGAAGAAACATAGACCTTCAAAAACCAGGAAGTTATATTTATTAGCATACGTCTTACTTACGTAATGTGAGATGAAAAAGGAGGAATCCGAACACGGTGGTGGGTGGATTCCCAGAGGTGAAGGAAGGGTTTGTACTGGTACTGAGGGTTTTAACCCAGACCGTCAGCACGAAGTTGACCCTTACCCTAGACCCGCAGGTCCACAACCTTGGGAAGATGGGAATGTATCCAGAAAAAAAGGCTTAATTATTCTTGTTCGGTTTGCCAGTAAGATTTGAAACGTTTCGGATCGTAGATGCTTTATTCTTAAATATCCTTTTGCAAATAACTTTTAATGTACGAATCTACGAGGTTGAGATTAAACACAATTATTTTGAGAGCGGGGGCGGGTTGTTCTCCCTCGGACCCTTCTGTTAAAAAAGAAAGACGGGAAAAAAGAGGTTGGAAAAAAATTGTGTGTTTAAACTCTTTTCAAAACGACTCAAGTAGGTGTTTTTTTTAAAATATTAAACAATTCAATGATATTTTAACCTGTAAGATTTTTAACTTGGTTTTAAAGATACGGATTAAGCACATTTTGGGGGCAAGGTTCAAACCTGTATTGTTAGTTAAGAAGTAAACTTAGGTCTTTCGAGGCCCTAGATTAAGCCACGCTGTTAGAATCTGTAAATTTTTTGTTTAGATAAAAAGACCAAGGGGTTCAGGACGTTATAATTAGGAGCTGTACCCTTCCCTCCCCTATTATAAGAACTTTGTTATTCCAGCTAATTTAGAATGTATTAGTCCAACAAACGATTCAGGTCAATTATTTTATAACTGGCAGCCCCATTTCTACATTTAGACGCACAATATTTTAAACCGCTTCATCCAAGGTAGAACTCAGTGCCCCTTATGATAAATATATTTGTAAAAACCACCCCTCCACTAAAACCGGATGAGTTTCGAACCCTGACTTCGTGGAAGGAATTAAGTAAATTACAAGCATGACGCGTTAGTCCCAAAGTGACCGTTAGTGAGGGTGAGAATTTATAAATCTAGGGCCCCATTAGTTAGATTTTGCTATACCTCAATAATTTAATAATTGCGTTTGGATCCAAAAACATACAGAAGATATTTAACCTTTTTTTTACCATGAGCGAGGATTGAAGTAACCATCGGGATGTTTGGCAATCATCTTGAGCAGGCTAAGGGTTTTGAAAACATAAGAAGATATTTAACCTTTTTACCTGAGTGAGGATTGAAGTCGCCATCAGGATGTTTGGCAATATCTTGAGCAGGACAAGGATTGAAAACTTGCGAAGATATTTAACCTTTTTCCACACTGTATTGGTCCCCGATTTAGATCGGGTTTGTTATTGCTAGTTGTCCACTGTATTGGAAAAACATGATAGTAGATTGGTAGCTTTTGCTAGATGTCACACTCCAGTTGATACATGATGGTGATCTGGTAGTATTGCTAGAGTAAACACTGTATTGGGTACGTGATTGTAGATTGGTGGTTTTGTTAGATGTCCGCTGTATTGGATACTGTTTGTAGATTGTAGTTTTGCTAGATGTCACACTGTATTGCGTAATGTTGTAGATTGGTCTATTGCTAGAGTCAACTGTTTGATACTGTAGTAGATCTGGTAGCTATTGCTAGATGTCACACTGTATTGGGTACGTGTAGTAGTTTGGGTGTTATTGTAGATGTCTACTGTATTGGATGCTGATAGTAGATTGGTAGTTTTTGTTAGATGTCACTGTATTGGATACATGATTTAGATTGGTAGTTATTGCTAGTTGTCACACTGTATTTGGTACATGATAGTAGATTGGTAGCTTTGCTAGATGTCACACTGTTTTGGGTACATGATAGTAGATCTGGTAGTTATTGCTAGATGTCTACTGTATTGGTTTTGCATGTTAGTAGATCGGGTTTAGCTATTGTTAGATGTCACCTGTATTTGGGTACATGATAGTAGATTGTGTTTTGCTAGATGTCATACTGTTTTGGGATGCATATAGTAGATTGGTAGCTATGTTGGATGTCACCTGTATTGGAACATGATTTTTATTTTTGGGGTGCTATTGTTAGATGTCATCTGTATTGGTTTACTTGTTTTTTGATCTGGTGTTATTGTAGATGTCTTACTGTATTGCATGCATGATAGTAGATCTGGTAGTTTATTGCTAGATGTACACTGTATTGGATTACTGATAGTAGATTGGTAGCTATTGCTATATGTCCACTGTATTGGGTACGTGATAGTAGATTGGTGTTATTGCTAGTGTTACTGATTGGATGCTTGATTTAGATTGGTAGCTATTGTTAGATGTCACACTGTATTGGGTACAGGGATAGTAGATTGCTAGTTATTGCTAGAGTCACACTCCAGTTGATACATGATGGTAGATCTGGTAGCTATTGCTAGATTCCACTGTATTGGGTACTGATAGTAGATCTGGTAGTTATTGCTAGATGCATACTGTATGGATGCATGTAGTAGATCTGGTAGTTTTGCTAGATGTCATACTGTATTGGTACATGATTTTGTCTGGTAGCTATTGTTAGTTGTCAACTGTATTGGTAATGATAGTAGTCTGGTTGTATTGCTAGATGTCCACTGTATTGGGTACATGATAGTAGATTGGTAGTTATGCTAGATGTTACTGTTTGGTGCTTGTTAGTAGATCGGTGTTTGTTAGATGTCACACTGTTTGGATACAGATAGTGATCTGGTAGTTATTGCTGATGTCCACTCCAGTTGATATGTAGTAAATTTGGTAGTTATTGTTAGATGTCACACTGTATTGGATACATGATTGTAGATTGGTGTTATTGCTAGTTGCACACTGTATTGGTACATGATAGTAGATCTGATAGCTATTGCTATTGTCACCTGTATTGGGTACGTGATAGTAGATCTGGTAGTTATTGCTAGTTGTCACACTGTATTGGATGCTTGATAGTAGATTGGTAGCTATTGCTAGATGTCAATGTATGGATACATGATAGTAGATTGGTAGTTATTGTAGATGTCATACTGTATTGGATGATGATAGTAGTTATGGTAGCTATTGCTAGTGTCATACTGTATTGGATGCTTGATAGTAGATCTGGTAGTTATTGTAGTTGTCACACTGTATTGGTACTGGATATTTAGATCTGGTAGTTTTGTTAGATGTCACACTGTATTGGATCATGATTTTAGATCTGGTAGCTTTTGCTGATGTCACACTGTATTGGAACATGATAGTAGATTGGTAGTTATTCTAGATGTCATTCTGTATTGGATGCATGTAGTGATTGGTAGCTTTTTGTTAGATGTCACTGTATTGGATACATGATTTTTAGATCTGGTAGTTATTGCTAGTTGTTCACTGTATTGGTTACATGATTTTAGATTGGTAGTTATTGTAGATGTCTACTGTATTGCATGCATGAAGTAGATTGGTTTAGTTATTGAAGTTGTCATACTGTATTGGAGGGCTGATAGTAGATATGGAGCTATTGTTAGATTTTACTGTATTGGATACATGATTTTTAGATTGTGTTATTGCTAGTTGTCACACTGTATTGGATAATGATTTTAGATCGGGTTTTAGTTATTGTAGATTTTCATACTGTATTGCTTGCATGATAGTGATCTGGTAGTTTTGCTATTTGGGTCAAAACTGTTTGGTTTACATGATAGTAGATCTGGTAGCTATTGTTATATGTCACACTGTTTTGGGGTTTACGTGATAGTGATCTGGTAGTTATTGCTAGTTGTCTACTGATTGGATGCTTGATGTAGATTGGTAGTATTGTTAGAGTCACATGTATTGGATACATGTGTAGTTTGGTGTTATTGCTGATGTCACACTCCAGTTGATACATGATAGTAGTCTGGTAGCTATTGCTAGATGTACATGTTTGGGTACGTGATAGTAGATCTGGTAGTTATTGCTAGATGTCATATGTATTGGATGCATGATAGTAGATTGATAGCTATTGTTAGATTCACACTGTATTGGATACATGAAAAGTAGATTGTAGTTATTGTAGTTGTTATCTGTATTGGATGCATGATTGTAGATTTGGTAGTTATTGTATTGGATACATGATAGTAGATCTTGTAGCTATTGCTAGATGTAACTCAGTGGAAACATGATTGTAGATATGGTATCTATTGTAGATGCCACACAAAGATAAATGTTTAGATATCGTAGATGAAAGCAATGAAAATGGGATATCAAGACTGAGGATTGAAGTCCGACATCTTATCCCAACATTTTCCAGGAATGGGGGAATAATTAACCTTAATTAAATTTTAAAAAGTAAAATGTAATTTACCGAGGGAACCGTTCTCCCTAGCATGAAGAGAAACCATTTTTGTTCCTGATTTTGGTTAGAAAATTCAACATGATGACGGCCGAAGATAACCCTGCTTGGCGAATGATCTAGTAGCTTTAGCACCATGTGAACCAGCCCCCCTCAGTTCACCCGCCCGAGATTCGCCCCGTCCTCAGCAGTTGAGCAGTTAGCAAACCACGTCACCGAGGTGGGTTTTTTACTCTCTAAAAGGTCTATTTTCCTACCAATATCGGACTATATACTATTATTTCTGCTAGGGAAAAAAAGACCTTTCAGAAAAAAATTTTCCTCGTCGAACAGACTTTACCGTTTTCCTACCTGTACCGCCCTTGGGACTAGGGAACTAGACAATTTACTTTGTTTCCAGAAGAGGATGGAGATACAATTCGGACCTCTCAAAACAGCACACTAGCTCCCCGCTAGATATAGTAGATTGTATAGGAAGAACACATAGCTCTGTTGAACTGCTAGATATAGTCAGGAGAACAACTTGTCACCGTGCTTGTTGACCGTTAAAATATATTTCGGATTGTAATAGGAGAACCATAGCCCGCATCAATACAGGAAGTTATATTTATTGCATCACGTCTTTTTACGCTAATGTGAGATGAAATAAGGAATCCGAACCCGGTGATGCCCTGACATTCACCGAGGTGAAGGAAGGGTTTGTACCGGTATGAGGTGAGGATTAAAACCCTGGAACTCTAGATCTGTAGCCTTTTTCCGTTGGGGTTTTTTTGTGAGATTGAATCGGGACCTCTAGTCTGTATCATGTTCCGTTAAGTTGTTTTTGTGATCTACAACAATTCGTGGATCGTGCGAGGGGTGGGGAGGGTTGTCCCTCCCCATCCCGTGCATATAAAGCGAGCGGGAGTAGGGAGACGCATTCATTCGAAATGTTTAGACGGTTGGGTTACGTCTGGGGACATGAGTGAAATTAAGATTCAGACAAAGCTTTGGAGTACTACATCGCGAGAGCCGAGAGGGTTACAGCGAGTGTTGCGACTCTTCGGTGCACTGGCTCGGATGCCATAAACCGGGAATGTACGAGGCGAGTCAGTCCCTCGAGAACTGTTCAACATCATGTGCCGTCTACAAGCTGAAGGAAGGGGACGAGCCAAATTTCGGCGAAGACGCTCCCCTGCTCGATGAAGACGCTTTGTGCATCGAGCTGGATCGGATCGAGCGGGGGGGGAACTCGACCGCGTTTAAAAGCAAATTTTGAACTCGAAAAGTATCGGGCCTACAACGTTCGTCATGGAAAGGGGACGAAGAGTCGGAGCCGGAGGACGACCAACATCGTGACCCTGGCTATGTGGGTAAAGGGATCTTCCGGGCAAAACTTTGGCGCGAGATACAGAAGTCGGTTTAACGCGTCGCAACGCGGATTGATCTATCTAGGTGCGACAATACAAACTTTTCAAGTGGTTGAAAGATATATGTTGAAAGACTAAGACTTTGAGAGAGAGGGGAATTTTGTACTGAAATTATTTTGTATCAAAGTAATATTAAGAATATACTAGGTTTAAAAAAATGTACTATTTATTTAGAGGTGGGAAAAATACTTGTCATATCCTTGACCATCAGGGTTCAGGTCCATAAGCTTACCCTCCCTCTTTGAGAGAGAATAATATTGTCATATCCTTTAAATTTTCCAATCTTGATCATCAGGGTTTGAGAGAGTAAGGGTTCGAGGGTCCTAAGCTACACTCCCCTTTTTGGGGAATTTTGTTCTGAATAAACTTTTCTTTCCTTTAAATTTCCCCAAACTTTGCTAGGACCGACCATCAAGGTTTGAGGGAGTAAGCTGCTCTAATACATCACGATGTGAGGGGAGAGGGAGGGAAAACCCTGTTCCCCGTATGTAGTCTCCCCCGACCCCTCTCAGCCATCCCGAGTCTGGCGCTTCACAACCCTCCCCTCCAGCAGCTCCAGTCACGTCCTCTGCCCCATCCTCCTCCGTGTGTCCCAAAAAAATTTTTTGCCCCCTCCCCTCCACCAAGTCCCCCATCCACCACCTACAACCCTTCAATTTGGAAATACTACATCGCGGAGCCGGAAGGGTTAGCGAGTGTTGCGATCTTCGGTGCACTGGCTCGGAGCCATAATCCGGGAATGTACGAGGCGAGTCAGTCCGTCCCAGAATTTTTCACATCATGTGCCGTCTACAAGCTGAAGGAAGGGGGACGAGCCACAAATTTCGGCGAAGACGCTCCCCTGCTCGATGAAGACCCCTTTTGAAACGAGCTGGATCGGATCGGGGGAGGAACTCGACCGCGTCAAAAGCATCTCTGAACTCGAAAAGTATCGGGCCTACAACGTTCGTCACCTGGAAGGGACGAAGAGATCAGCGAGCCGGGGACGAGCCGAACATCGTACGCTGGGGCATGTGGGTAAAGTGCATCTTCCGGGCAAAAAAAATTTGGGGGCGATATACGAAGTCGGTTTAAAAGCGTCCCCAACGCGGATTGATCTATTAGGTGACGACAAATACAAAATTTTCAAGTGGTGAAAGACTATATGTTGAAAAGACTAAGATTTGAGAAGAGAGAATTTTGTAATGAATATATATATGTATCAATGTAATATTAAGAATTACTAGGTTTAAAAAAAACTGTACATTTATTTAGAAGGTGAATAATACTTGTCTTTCCCTTGACCTCAGGGTTGGGCCATAAGCTACCCTCCCTCTTTGAGAGAGAAATATTTTGTCATATCTTAATTCCCAATCTTGTCATCAGGGTTTGAGAGAGTAAGGGTTCGAGGTCCATAAGCTACACTCCCTCTTGAGAATTTTGTACTGAATAATACTTTTTCATATCCTTAATCCCAATCTTTGCTAGGAGACCATCAAGGTTTGAGGGAGTAAGTGCTTATTTCATCCGATGATGAGAGAGAGGGAGAGAAAAAACCCTGTTCCCGTATGCTAGTTTCCCCCCGACCCCCTCTCAGCCATCCCGAGTTGGCGCTTCAACACCCCTCCCCCTCCGGGCAGCTCCCAGTCACTCCTCTGCCCCATCCTCCTCCGATGTGTCCCCAAAAAAATTTTTTGCCCCCCTCCCCTCCACCCAAGTCCTCCTCCCCCAAAACTAAAACCCTCTCAATTATGCTAAACGTATTTCCAAAAAAAATATTGTTCCCTCTATCCCGCCCCAGGTGCTCATCCCCCCCCCCCTCCTCCTTTCCCCCCCCCCTCTTGCCACCATCATGTGCTACAACCCTTCCTATCCCCATCCCCCCTTCACCCCTTCCTGTATTTTCAGGACCCATAAAAAAACGGATTAATAGTGTGCGCTGAATAGCAAAAACCCCCCTTACTAATATGCAAAAACAATAAAACAATTAGTAAGACAGTTCAAAACATATTTATACCCTGATAAATTAATACAGTTTAAAGTAAAATTGTTATATAATTATTGACCTGAGTTATACATATTTGCCAGGGTTGGAAGGGAGGGATATTATATATGTGGTATCTGGGGGCATCAATCTATGCTCAGTGGGATGATTAATCAGCCGGTACTATGTACAGGTGCCCGGGGCACGATCAAATTTATAATTTGTACATCCTTTTAGTGGAGGCTCTTTCCTGTCCCAATGAGATTGAGTGCGGTGGTGATGAAAATTGAATATGAGGGTTGGTTTACCAGTCGAAACTTTTAACCTAACTTAAGCCTGGTTAACCGATTTTGGTGACCTTTGGGAAATGATTCCCTTTCGGGAAAAATCCCCCGTGGCAGCAGCCGGGGTTTAATCCGGGACCCCTAGGTTGGTTGTCAGGTACGCTGACCACTATACCAAGGGGCGGTTAGGGCTAGAGGCTATAAAAGTATTTTTAGTTTATTTACTTCTTTTTTTATCCCCCGGAACAGATAATAATTTTGTGAACAAGTTCCACGATTAAAATTTTTATTTAACAAATCATTCAAATCGAAACTAAAATAAAACAGCCTACACTTTTAATCTACCACATTGTTAGGCACGCAGACTAAGTAATAGTGTTAATTGCCGTTGTCAGAAGGAGCGTTTCAAATCCCAAAACGGTTCCACCTAGGTGTTTTTTTTCCAAATGGTTTTTATTTTACCTCCATGCAAATTCGGGTACACGTCCCTAAAATTTACCTTTTCATCCTTACCCCAAATAGTGTACGTGATATGTTTATAAAAATGGGTGGGGTAGTAAAAAAAGTAGTCGGAATAAATTTACAATTTTAATCAAATTAAAGGTAAATCCATTTGCTTATCGCCGAATGTGATCGCATGGTCTAGTGGGTCACTCCAATGTTGGCCTAGGGTTTTCAGTCATGTGAAAGTTTTGGGGTTCGAAAACAGTCGTGAGTATTCTTAAATGGCTTCCTACTCTTTATTCCTACATTGCGGGTGCATTTTCTCTCAAATGTTTACCATCCTCTTAAGTTTTAAATTATCTAACTGTCAACACTTTAACTAAGCCCGTAACGTGTCTTTTTGCTGATACAAAGGTTTGGGTTCAAATCCCAGCATGACTAAAAAATGTATAGTTGTTTTAATGTGTATTTAACTTTTCACAATGATGAAGGGGGCTGATTTTGGTGTATTTTTTTAGTATTTTAGTTTAAGTGCACGTGGATATAATAAAATTGTTCAGAAAGTTATATTAAATACAGTACCCCAGTTAAAATTTTAAAAAGAGCATAATTGTGTGTGTTATTAACCCCAATAGGTAATAAGGGCTCAATGAAAAAAAAAAAGTCGCTTGCATACAATTAGTTTGTATAATAACTGTCTATCTTTTATCGTTTATCCAAACGTTTCTCTTCCCAACGTTCACGCAGTGGGGTCCTCTGTACACATACTTAGTTAATGTTTAATTTTAGGAGTGCGAACCACGCCCCCCAAACTAGATACCCGAATCTTTGCCAGCCAATATACATGTCGGTCGGGTTGGAACGCGTAAATGTGGATCCATGTGGTTGGGGGGGGGGGGGGGGGGGGGGAAAAAAAACGACAACTTGTGGCTAAAAACTTAATTAGTCCTAAGAGGAATATATCACTTTGAGGTACGGGGAAAGTTAGGGTTATGTTCTGTTTGAAAAAAAAAAAAAAAGTAGTTTGGTTGATGGTTCAATTTTGTTGTGTAAACCTTTCGGAAGACTGGATGTCATGAATGTAAATGTGTGTGTTGTATGTTCATTTTAGAAAATCAGTACATAAAAGTTTTAATAAGGAAAGATAATGATGAGATATTAGTAAATTAGTTTATTTAAAAAAATAAAATGATAAGCCTGTTATTGAATGGTGAAATAAATCACTTTTATTATTTTATTATTTTTATTAGAATAAATTTAAATAATACAATTTTTCAATGTTGTGAGGTCTTAGATTTCATAAGATGGTGAAGACTAAACTACTACGTTATATTATAACAAAAAATTGTACAATCATACGAATTATAGAAAGTGTTGAATACCCAGAGAATACTATATTAACTTTTTAATATTTTTATGTTTGATTTTAAGTACAATAATTACAGAATAACCACTTGACAGTGATAATTCATAAAATGTATATGGATGATGCAAAAAAAAAGAGTGAGGTCAATAAATCGGTTAATAGGATATATTTTTAAATAATAATGTTAGAAAAATTAAATTGAACTAAAGGTATAATTAATTACATTCAAAGAAAGACTGACAACACAAAAACAAAAGTATGACAACACCGTTTGCAATAGAAACCATGCAGTTCTCTCAAAGATGATTTGGTGTAGACAACCTGTTCGAAGATTGTATAACTCATTAACTATTAAATGGGGAAAATCCATTAATTACAATTAGCCACGATCTCCTTTTATCTATAGTATCTAAAGTGCGTTAGAAAAGTATCATGATTGTCCAACAGAATATGGCAGCAATAGGGCCTAACTCAATTTTAGTTAAATTGGACTTTCCCCCCATATAAAAACCATATTTAGATCCGTTCAGTATTTTATATAATTCGTTAGGATACCACATCTTACTAACCGTTCGTGAATCCGCATTTAATTAAAATATTGGAGGTATGATAACGTTTAAACTTGTAGCAAATCTATCTAGATTGGTTTTGAAAGAGAAGGGAAAACCATTCAAGGAGAAAAAAAATCGGGTATATCTAGTCAAGATTTTACCACGACATCATTACCCCCTCTCCTTCCTCTTTCCGTCACCAGAAATCTAGAATAGACGAGGCTGACGCATTGGCCCACGTTGCCCACTGATGCGGTTAACCAAAACGGTAGTATGCTCAATAAATCGATTTCCCCCCCTTCCCATCACAAAACTCTTTTGGAAAGCTGTGAACCAGGCTTTATTGGTCTAGGGACAAGTTATATCTTTACTTCCCTTCACACCTTATTGCGTCCTGTGAAAATGTTGGTAGAAACCAATTATCTGATAACGAGCATAGCATTACAATTAGTGAAGTTAGATAATTAACCTTGTGCGTGCCCACAATGGCAACAACAGATGCTGAGGGCCCTGCTCTTCTTTTATTACTACTATTACTACTGTTACTTCTTAGCTTCTGGAGGCACCCAGCCCCCCTGCCGTCACAGCCCCTTTTCCCAAGCGTTTCTTAAAAACTCCTCAAATACAGAGAAGGTGTCCTCGACTAAAACGCGACATACGCTACCATATATTACTTTAAAAAAATTAAAAATCCATCACCCTAGTTCAGTTGGTAGTATGTATGTCTCCTGAGTTAAGGATGCCGGGTTAAATTCCCTGGTATGGTAAAGAAAATTACTTTTGGGGGGAATGGGGGTTTTTCCTCTTTCCGGTAATAAATGAGGAATGGATTATGTGTCTTTTCAAGAGTTAAGTTAGTTTATAGGTCGTGTACTGATATAATCAGTTTGTTCAGAAGGTACACGTTAAATACCTTGAATAAATGAAAATAAAAGAAAGTTAAAAAAATCAACCGTTTTAGACCCATTGGGGTTGTACGCTTATATTAATCACTTTAATTAAATAGTTATTTGTAAGGAAGCATTTTAGAGAATATTTACACATATTTGCGTGGAATGATAGTGATAAACCACTTAGGAACACCCACCTCAGTTTCATCCCAAAACCCAAAAGGGAGAAACCCCAACCTGCCGTCAACGACCAAACAAACCAAATTAAGATGATGCCTTAGTCCGTGTGCTCAGCGATATCACCACAAATTTTTAAAGAGTTTGTACTAAAACAGGGATTAATTAACAATTATATATTTTGGTGTTAGGTTAGATTTTTAACTTTATTAAATATTTAAAAAAAAAAACTAAACTTGGAGATCGTGGAGAAATAAATTCACCAATTAATAAGAAGAATAAATCAAAAATAAAATTCCCTTAATAGGTCAGCATGTGAAAAAAAATTCTTAGCAATATTATATCCGGGTAGTATTCGTAATTTTACTTGCCCATGTAAATGTTACTTTGTCCGTTTCCTTGATATCAGTGTTGGTAATTTCATAAATATTTTGTACACTTGGTTTTGTCCTCTTCTTTTATTGAGCATAGATAATTCCATAAAGCCTTTGTAAACGTGATTTGTCCTCTTATTTATGTCAACATCGGTATGTCATAAAGCTATTTGATCGTGACTTTGTCCTATTCTTTGATTTCAACATAGGTAATTACATAAAGCCTATGTTAAACGTGGCTTTGTCATTTTTTGATTTCAAACATGGGTGATTCCATTTAAAAACAAAGTAAACGCGGCTTTGTTCCCTTCTTTGATGTCGGTAATGAGTGTTTCCATGAAACCCCTTTTAAGCGGGTATTTTGTCAGTTTCTTCGCTGCTCCTCCGAGACCGAGTCAAGCCCCTCTTGTTCCAAACACCGGACACTCCTCTCGTTTCCCTGCCTTCACGTTGTTTGTATACAGAAATTGCAGGATTACTGACGAGAAAATTACACGTTCCCCCATGTTTCATAAAGGTGAGGTGTAAAGTAATCGTGAGACACACCTTCAACCAAACGTGCGGGCGTCCCGTGGCCGGGCCTCATGCTCTATGATGGAAGACATTTGTTTTGTTAACACGGGCACGTTCCTGATTACTTCTATAACACTTATCTGGAGATAGATTAGCACCAATTTATATATAAAAAATTGAGGATCACGATATTTTATTTATTTTATCCACCGCGTCTAACTATCCACCTAAGGTGACCTGGCAGTCTAAGGGTAAGGTGTCGAACTTCTGTGTTGGGGGTCCGGGGTTCGATCCACAAATGCACAAATGTATCTGATTCCCAAACCCTTCCTTCGCCTATGAAAATACATCTTGTGAATGTGGGAATGCCAGGCCTCCACCTTGGTTCGGATTCCAGTTAAATGTAGGTCCTCCATTTCATCTCACAATCATCCTACCATTACACATTACCGTAAGTGGTATAACCCGTACGCGTGGTAAGGGACGTGGTGCAAATTTGCAATAACTATCCCCGATTTTGGAAGAACAGTAGAGAAAATTCAAAAATATTTATTTGTAACCAATAGCAATAACATTTTACTTTGTTATTTGTGTTATTTTATAGATATTGATAATATCTATATAACGTGATGGATGCAGATGCATGCCTTGAAGTACGAAAATATTAAAAATTGTTTCAGTAATTTTAGAAACCAATTCTGTTCTTCCTACAAAATCGGGTATATAGAATACAATTTCATAGGAAGGGCTTTATCTAAAAGTTATAAAAAAGTTATTGAATACACATCCACTTATTCATACAACATACCATGTTATTCTGCATCTGTACCTTTTAATAGATATTATCAATTATTATAAACTATTAAAATATTTTTTGAGGTATTTAACGTAGATTTTTGAATCTACTTATTATATCAGCACCGACTTAATTCCTATTTATTATTTTGTTGTAAACATCCCTTTTTCTAAATTAATACGCCTACAGCAATGAAAAAAGTTATCAATGGATAGGATTTTTTATCAATTTTCTGACATAGAATACTTAGTTTGCGTTAAAAACTACGTTAAAACAAAAATTTTTGTATCAATTACCGAAACTAAACTCTCTTTGCAATTTTGTGTAACACTTCGCTGGGTATTTAATTTTAAACAACCCAACAAAAGACTAAATCTTTTTTGGTGGGGGAGGGGGAGGGGAAGTTTAAATGTGCGAAGTTTCGCAGGGGTTTACTGATAACAAATTTAAATCTAGAACAAACACAAACAACAACTTCCAGCCCCGGCCGTTAATTCGTCACTCTAAAAGGTTATTTCCACATTTCACCAATAATAAAATTTTGTACCATGCCAGGAATTGAACCTGGGACCTTTAGCCAGTAGACAGACACGCTACCGACTGAGATAAGGTTGCAGACAAATTTTTAAAAAAATAGCACCAATAAAAGAGTAGAAACGTTATCAATTTGGACAAACAGACCCCATGAATATTTTTATAATATTTATACTTAAATCACTCTATATAAGAGAGTAAAATTATTTTGGATGTGTTATTTTATTACGTTTACTGTTATCACCTTTAAGCTATTCAACTAAAGTGATAGAATGAGAACATTGGAATTAAATTTTTATGATGTAAACTTCCTAAAAAAATGGCTGGGAAATCACCATTTGAAATATGTGCCCGATAAGAAGGTTCCAAAAATGCACCTTTCCAAAACCTCCACAGTGGGAATGGTATTTGTCCGTATGACCAGATTATCCCGATTTTATGGAATTTAAAATGCTTATTTCTAAAAGCAGAGTTATATATATGAACACAACTTAATTTTACTTATATTGATCCCTATTCACAGCACCCCTCAAATTATAGAAAAAAGTTTGAATCAGTAAGACGTGGACTGAATTTACTGAATGAATATCTAAATTTGATAAGATATATATTGGGAAAAAAAACATTTTTCTCCGCGTTTGAGTTGAATTTACCCCTAAGCTTGCAACCACAGTGATGGGGGGCTGAACGGATTGATTGACAGTTTCCCAAAAATTTAATGAGTTGCTTTGGGTTTTTGTAATTCAATTAATGGGTTTATTTTTAGCACCGCAAATTACTACCTATTCAGGTACGCATACGTACTATTTACGTTTGTAAGTTTTGGGATGGGTAAGTTTGAATATAGAGGAGTGTCTGCATTTGCGTGGAGGTAAGTTTAAAACCATTTTGAAAAAATATCCCTCAGTACACACTCTGGGATTCGAAACCAATCTCCCTATTATACAGCCCGTTTTAATGAGTTTGACGCCTTTGACCATGTTGCCACCAAATCAGATTTAATGTGTTCTTTGTATTTTATTAAAAGAAAATTGTACTTTGTTTTACACTTTGGTATGTACTATATAATTGCCCAGTTTTAAAAAATTTATGATTTTTCAAATTTGATTTTCGTTCTAAATTTGAAGTCATTTAGTCCGGTTTGACGATGATGGAGAGGTCCATGTTTAAATCCAGGTTGGGTTTCATCGAGGGTGGTTTTTTTTTTTTTTTTCCCATAGAAATTTTCCCCCTTCACGCAAATAAGGGTGCATTTCCTTTAAAACTGTAACATCCTTTCCCTACTACATTAGCCTGAAAATAGATATAGGCCCACGAAACAACCGAACAGGGTAACGCAACCGTGGTACGGTGTTTTTATTTAGGCGTAGAATTATTCCAAATATGAGCCTACCTTCTGACGTCCTTGTACCTTGACAATCGGCGTCACGATCTACAAGTGGTGATGGCTTCAGCAAAGAAAAGATCCCAGGGATGTTGGGTAACGGTCAGGTGAGTTCACATTCGAGAAAATTTAATATTTAGAAAGGAGCCTAACTTTGGGATGAAAACTATTCATCCGACGGAATATTTAGAGTAATTTGATATATTCTAATCGATAAGCTATTAATATATATTCCACCCGCAACGGTGGGCAAATGGACTAAATGTCAAGATTGTATAATTGATTTTCCGAGGATGGGAATGTTAGGGTTAGGATCCCCAAAAGATCGTAGTGGTTTGTTTTTTTTTTTGTTTTTTTTTTACTATCCTTCTAAGTAAAAGGGGAATACGTTATCTCAAAATGTAGCCTTCTTAAACCTGAAAACAACGTAATAAAAAAAAAAACCCTGTATGGGTACAAGATCGAAAAAAAATTGGATATTCTAGCACGTTAAAATTCTTAATTTCGGGGAAAAGTGGTTTAAGGGTCATTGGCAATAACTGGATCCCAAAAGATTGGGATACGAGTTAAAAAACCTGTTGGGTGTACGAGACTTTTTTTAAAAATTTTTTTTCACTCTACCACCACGCAAAAAAGGGGGTGGGTCCTTCCCCTATTCAACCTTTCCCCCCTCAACCCCTTGGCGTAAATAATTACATTACGGGTGACCCAAAAAAATTTAGAAAAAGGGGGGTTTTATGTTTTTGGGATGTATAGAGGTATAGTTTTTAATTTTAATTCTGTTTGGGGTCGGGGGTTCAATTTCCGGGGGGCCCGGCAAAAATTTTAAAAATTTCCAAAAATTTCCCTTCCCCCCTTTTTAAAAACATCTTGAAAAATTTTAATCCAAACCCCACCGTGGTTGGGGCCCTTTTTTTAAAAAAAAAAAAAAAAAAAAAAAAAAAAAAAAAAAAACCCTTTAAAAAAAAAAAAAAAAAAAAAAAAAAAAAAAAAAAATTTAAAAAAAAAAAAAAAATTAAAAAAAATTTTAAATTTTTTTAAAAAAAAAAAAAAAAAAAAAAAAAAAAAAAAAAAAAAAAATTTGGGGTTTTTAAAAAAAGGTTTGGAAAACTTTAAAGGGTGAAAGGGGGTTTTAAAAATTTAAAAAATTGTATTTTAGGTTTTTTATTTATGTATTTGTAGTTTTTTGGGAATTTATGTATGTGTGTTTTATTTTTTGTATATTTATGTATTTTTTTATGTATTTTTTGTTATTTATGAATGGGGGGTGTATGTCCCCGCGCGCGCTCACCCCAAAAAAGTATATGAAAAACTTTTTTATGAGGGGGGGAAAAAAAGGGGGGGGGTTTTTGGGAAAAATACAACCTTTTTTATTGGGGGAATTTTTTTTGGGGAAGGGCAAGGTGATCATCTCATTTAAAATTAAGAAATCCCCTGTCCCCCCCACCCGGGGTTAGAATTTAAACCCCCCTTTCGGGGGGTTTTAAATTTTTTTTTAAATTTTGACGCTTTAAACCTTTTTAAAAATCGATGGGATTGATCAAATTTTTCCCAAAAAAAATTTTTTTTTTTTAAAATTTGGTATGTTCTTTGAAAAAAACCCAAAATTTTTAAATGAAATAAAAACAAAATTTTTGGGAGTCTTTAGGGAAAAATGTAAAAATTTTTCACGGGGTTAAAAAAAAAAAAAAGAAATTTCATTTAAAAAAAAAAACTTTTTTTAAAAGCAAAAAAAAAATTAAAATTAAAATTGAAAAAAAGGGAATACTGTTTTTAAAAGTCCTCAACATTATCTTTTTCCCCCGAAAAGGGTTTATTGAATTTTCCCCCTTTTAAATTTTTTCCCGGGCCAATTTTTTTTTTTTTTTTTTTTTTAATTTAAAAATTTTGTTTTTTCCAACTTTCCCCCGTTTTTTTATTTTGTCCCATCTTTGTTTTTTCCCCCCTGAAAAATTTTCCCCTTCAATTTTCCTACTTTTTAAAAACCTTGGGTTTAAAAATCTTTTTTTTAAAAAGGGGCCCCGATGTATTGGGCCCTTGTTCTTTAAGAATTTAAAGTTTTAAAAAAAAAAAGGGGAAATTTTTTTTTTAAAATAAAGTTAATAAATTTTTTGTGAATAAACCAGTTTTTTTTTAAATTTTTTTGTTTTTAAAATTACATTTTGGGAAAAAACCCTTTTCCCAAAAACCCCCGGGGGGTTTTTTTTATATGTATTAATTTTTGGCTTTTCCCAATAAAATCACAAAATCCATTCTTTCTTTTTTTTCGCTGTACTATTGACAAAATAAATCCAATTTACCGAGTGATGGGGGCTTGGTTACCCGATAGCCCTTTTGATTTTAATTGAACACACCTTTGTATCGACGATTTCCGCAGTCCATAATAGACTTCCCTTTAAAAAATATGAATAAGTAAAACCCCAAAAGGCACGGGAAAAATTCCTGGATTTTAACTAAGCCAAAGCCCCGGGTTTTATTCCGGGTGTCCAGCGGGCCTTTTTTTCAATTAAAGGGAATTATTATATTATAGGGTTTTATAATTTAAACCCGCGCGTAGCGGTTATCATTTGTTGAATCAAGAGGTAACATCCTAGAAATTTTGGGTTTTCCCCTGGGGAAAACATTTGTAAAAAAAATTCGCGGAACCCCGGTTAAAGAACCACTGTTTTTAAAACCATTGGGAACCACTGAGAGGGGGTTTTTAAAATTTTAAATTGTATTTGTTTTTTTTTAAATGAAAAATTTTATTTCAAAAAAATTTTGAAAAAAAAACCCTTTTGGTATTGGAAAAGTTTTTTTGGGACCAAAAAACTTTTAAAATTGTTTGGGACTATACTAATTTTTACTTATGTGTAAATAGTAATCAGTAGGTAAAAGCACTTTTTTTTTGGTAACAAATTATTTTTAAAAACTAAGTACCCCAGACTAAGGGCAGTCTCGTAAAAGTTTTAAAATTTACATTTAAAAGGGTTTAGGGGGGGTTTAAAAGGTTCGAATTTGGGCCCGGGATGTCCTGGGGGAAATTTTTCAATTGTCTCTCCACGAAAAGGGGGGGTTTTCCCTTTTAAAAAACCTTTTTTCATTATTCTATATATTGGGTTTTGTTGTGTTGGGGGTCGGGGTGTGAGTCCCGGGCCCCGGATATACTGAGTGTGGTTTAAAAAAAATATTTTTTACTTTTCTTTTTTTTATGGGAATGGGGTCATTTTTCAAAATTTCCTATTACTACTTGGGTATCCTATATGTTTATTTATTTTGTGGGAAAGTGGGAAAGGATCATTGGGAAAATCGCAAAGGGGGGGATTACTTTGTTTTCAAACGTAATAAAAAAAAATTTTTTTAAACTTAATGTAATTTTGGTTTTTATCACTTAGGGAATTTCAAATTTAAATTTAACGCAAAAAAAAACCTTTAATAGTAAATCATGACCCAAACGTAATAAATCTTGATATATTTTAATTTGTTGACCTTTTAAATTTTAAAATTTTTCATCTCAGTTAGCCTGTTATATCTAGCTAATGTAGCTAATGTAAAAAACACAATAAAAAAACACATGCCTTTTTTTTTTGTTTATTAGTTTTGGGGAAAAAAATTTACCATTTTTATTAGTGTTATTTCAAAGTTATTTAATTTTTCCCTATCAAAAGGGGACAGTTGAAGTTTTTCGATGGCATGTTTTGTAGATAAAATTTTTTAAAAAAAACAGGTTTTTCCCCCCCCAATTTTTCCCCTTCCTTTTTTTTCAACCCAAATTCTTAACCTTGGGGGGGACCCCCTTCCCTTTTTTAAAAAGCCGAGGGTAAGGAACTTAGGGGAAAAAAAGGGTTTTAAATTTTTCCCTTTTGTTTTTGTTTTAAAAATTTTTCAATTTTATAAAATTTGCCCCATGAAGTTTTTTTTTCCCAAGTTTTTTAAGGGAAAAATACATTTGGTTAAAAGTATGACAAAAACGCTCTTAAAAAATTTTCCCCAAAAGGGGACCATTTCTACATTTAATTTGGCCAAGGTTAAATTTTGAATTTTAAAGCCCAAGTAGAGAGCCCCGCAAAAATATGTTATTTTTTTTTTCCAAGAATTTAATAAAAAAAAATTTTTCCAAAAAACCTTAATATTCTTTAATTAAAAAAACAAAACCCACAAACCCTATTTTTTAAAGGTACCCTACTTTGAAAAAAATTTCAAGCAACTTTACATTTTTTTTTTAAAAAGGCTATCAAAAAAATTTATTTTTAAAGTTGAAAGACTTCTCGCCTCTTTCAAGAAATGTAAAACTAAACCCCCAAAACAAAAAAAACCATTTTTAAACGGTTTGGGCCCTTTAAAGGGGTTTGTGAAACGGGGCCCTCTTTTTTTAAACAAAATTTAAATAAGTAAAGGTGTTCGAAAAAAAAGGGTTATTTAAAAAAAATTTTTTATTACAAAACATGGGGGCAAATGGGGAGTGGGGGAGGTTTACAGATGATGAATTACGTACCCTGTAATCACACAAGACTTGTTGGGATAATCAGGTCTCTAGTTTACGTGACATAAGGGCAAACATTTGAATGAGGATTCTAGAACCAGTTCAGGTCCCGGACTGGAAAAAAACCAAAGGGAAGAATTTCTTTGGGGTAAGCCCTACAAGCTTAGGGGAGGATAACTTTAAAGAATGTATCTTAAAGATATAGGGGTGTAAATGAACTTTACGGGGAAGAACTAGCCAAGATAGGGAAGGGTCGTGTTTTTTTTTTAAATGGGGGCAAATATTTTTCAATTCCCCTTGTTTCATAGAGTAACTAAGTATTTTTTTTATTATAAATTAAAATCGATTATTTTTGATATTTCTTGTTTTTTGAAAATGAAATTTATATTTCAAACTTTAAATTTGATAACTTTTCCCATTTTTTTAATTTATCCCCAAAAATTTTTGATTTTTTTTCCCGGGGAAAACCCCCCCCCTTAACGTGGGAATTTGAGAGTTACCCAAAAGATTTATTAAAATTTAAGACGGGGCCCTTTTGGGGTTTTAAAGCATTCAAGTGATTTTTTGGGAATGTTACTTAAAAGGGGTTTTTCCAAACTATAAAAAAACCCCCATGAAAAAATGATTTTTTTTATTTCAGTAGGAAAGAACGAACGAACTCCCCTTTAAACGTTTTTTTTACGTCCGTAACGTTTTTATGTTATGTAGGGATGTGCCATTTTTTTGGGGCGGGGTTAAAACCCCCTTTGCCCCCCAAAAAACAAAAATGTCATATTAAATTCCATTCAAATACCCCTCTTGTTTTTATATTTTTTTTAAATTTTTAAAAAAAAAAAAACAAAAATTTTGAAAAAAAATTTAAAAAGAAAGAAAAAAGGAAAAGAAGAAAGGAAAGAAAAAAAACGTTTTTTTTTTTTTTTTTTTTTTTTTTTTTTTTAGGGCCTCCTTTTTTGGAAATAAAACCTTTTATTTTAAAATTGAAAAATTTAAAATTTAAAATTTTAATTACATTTTTAATATGTTTTTAAAAAGGGGCATTTATTATTTTATGTTTGTAAAAATGAAACCTTTGTAAAAAGGAAAATTTTTTTTGGGTTTTGTTTTGGTTTTTTTTATTATTTTTCTAATTTATTATTAAAAAAATTTTTTCCCCTTTTTTTGGGAATATGGAAACAAAATTAAAACAAAATTTTTAAAAATGTGGGTTTTTAAATTACTATTAATATTTAAAAAATTTAAAATTTTTTTAATTTTGTAATCCTTTTAATTTTGGGTAAAAAAATAACAACTAAAATTAACCATAAAAAAATGGAAAAAAATTTTTAAATTTAAACTTTGCATTCCAATGGAAGGGGGGGAAGTAAATCCCTACAGTTTTGGCCCAAAACGGTTTGGCCGGGTTTTAAAAAAGGGTATGATTTTTTTACCACCCCCACCCCTTCCCCTTCCCCGGTCGCTTTAAACCACCCTTTTGTTTAATTTCCCCCTTTGAGCCCAAAAAGGGGTGGGAAAAAAACCTTTTAAGGGGGAAAACCCACCCTAGTGACCCCAGGATTTTTCCCCCAATTATTTCCAGTTTTCTCCTTCCCCCAAGGCTTTTCCAATTCCCCCTTTCCCCCAAACGGGAAAACCGAAAACGTGTTTTTTTTAAATTCCCCCATTTTTTACTTTTTTAAAATTTTGGTTTTTTCCCAACCTAAAAATTTTAAGAAGTTCCCAAAAATTTTGAAAAACTTTTTAGGGGTTAACCCTTAATTTCCCAACCAAAAGTTCGATTAAAAAAAACCCCCGGAAAAGGGTTGTTTCGTTTTTTCCCCTGCCCCGCTCCAAGAAAACAATATGGTATGGAAGAGACCCAAAATAAAAAGGTTGCCATAAAAAAAAGGGGGGTTTTATTCGTCCCCGTTGAAGAGGTTTTGTACATCAGACGGGGGCACCGAAGGGAATACCAAGCAAATCGTACCAACCCCTCAGTATGCGGGGTGCACACAAGGGGGTTTGGGGTTTTATTAAATTTGGGGGACTTTAGGATCTGGGGCGAGATGTACACTTCGTTTTTAACCCCGAAGGGTTCTATAGCTTTAGTCTTCATGTAGTGTAATTTGTCAAATAGTATTGTATATAAAAAATTACTAAAGGTTATTTATATTATTTTAACGAACTTAGTTTTTTAAAAACATGTTTTTTAAAAATTTAAAAAATTTTTAAAAAAAAAGGGGTTTTTAATTTTTTAACCCCCCCCCTCCCCCCCAAACCAAACCCCCCCGGGTTATAAGCGCTTACGCTAATGTGTAATTTTTTAGGGTGATTGGGGGAGACAAGGAAAGGGGGAATACCCGTTTAACGTGGAATCCGAACCACGGTGGAGGCCGGGCTTCCCCCCCATTTTACAAGAAGGGTTTTTTCAGAGGTTTAAGGAAGGGTTTTTGGGAATCAGATTAAAAAAAAGTTTCCGGGGTTTAGGATTGAACCCCGGAACCCCCGCTTTGAAATCCGACCCCCTTACCCCTAGCCACCCCGGTGACTCAAAAATTAAATTTAATTTTGTGCATGAAAAATGGCGAAAATTGATGAGAAACCTTTGAATTAAAACAAAAAATTTTTAAATTTTCCGGCATCCCTTTACAGATATTCCCAAAAACACTTGCTTTACTATGTAAAGAAAATTAAACTCTATATTTTTCCTGAAAATTATTTTTATTTTGGGCCAAAAAAAATATTTTACTATTAAAACCCAAACCCAAAATGGGGCCCCTTTTCCCTCCCGCCGGGGAAATGAAGGGGATTTAACCTAAACGGTCCCACTCCAATTTTTTCTTGTCTATTCCCCAACCATTTGTAGCTACGGGGAAATGGGCCCCGACGGGTGGTTTTTGGGTGAAGGGGAAAGAATTTTATACACCCTAAAAGTAAATTTGGAGAGCAAGTTTAAAAGGAAATGCACCCACTTTCACCAGTTTGAGAAGAAAGTATAAAAAAACCCTTCCGAGCGTTTTAAAGGGTTTTGGGGAAATTTTAACCCCTTTTTCTTAATAATTTTCAGCTAATTTTGGGTAAAAAAGGGTTTACAAAAATACGACCCAAAAATTTGGTAAGGGTAAATATTTAATTTAAAAATTCCCCCTAGATACAGTAGAGGCATATAAAAGAAAAGTTCAAAAAAAAGACAGATTTTGGGGGGGAAAAAAAAGTTTTTTTATTTGATAAAAAAAAAACTACCCTAACCCAAATTTTCACTAATTATTATTTAAAACATTTAAAAAAACTATGCCTCCAAAACAAACGTATCCCTTATTAAGTTAAAAAGGGCCAACCCCGGTAAGAGAAAAAAGTCGCTTAGACGTTCAAGGGGGCCAAATACAATATTTAAATTCTAACCCAAATTTAAATTTTTTCCCAAAATGGTTCACCCCCCAAAATTTTTTTTCGAAAGATTTGGGAACGGGGCACCTTCCTTAACAACCCATATTTTTTTAATTTTATAAAAAAATTTAAAAATTATTTTCTTTATTTTCAATTAATTTTTTTTCCCTATTTGAGGAGATATAAAACTGGGCTGATGAAAAGGGTCTAATTTTGGGTTTACTCCCAAAAAAAAATAGTTGTTTTTGCTAAAAGGGTTTTAAAAAAGGAAAAATTTTTAAAAAGTTGAAAATAACAGCAAGCTTTCCTTTTTACCTTTAGATAAGAAATTTTTTGGGAGTTTTTTTAAGGCCCCCCTTTGTTGTTGACTGACAAAGGATGGTTTTTAGGTGGTTGGTTGGGAAAGGGGGATAACCCCCAAAAATATAAAAATTTGTTTTTTAAAAAAGACACGAAAAAAATTTTATTTTTTAAACCGGAGGCTTGAAAAAAATTTTATACTTTTCACCTTAATTTTACAAAGTTTTGCTAGGAGACTCCGTCCAAATTTTGTCCAATCGAAAAACATGAAAGGGGGCAGATTTTTTGGGTTTGGGATACCCCCATTTTTTAGAAAAATTTTTTTTGGACTTTTTTTTATTGGGGAAAAAATTTCACCCCTTTGGTCCCGAATTTTTTTAAAAAAGGCCCAAAAGATTAAACAAAAAAATACTTTCTATAAAATAACTAAAAAATTTTTCGGGGCATGTTTAAAGGGTTTTATTTTATTTTTATTTTTTGCAAGCTCTTGGCAAAAAAATTTGTATTATGATGGGAAAAATTTTTTTTTTTAAAACTTTAAAATTGGCTCTTTTCCTTAAATAAATTTTTTGGGGTTTTAAATTTTTATTTTTTGAGGTGAAACCCGGCGGGGTTTTGGGGGAAGGGGTCAGACTTCTGGCTGGGGCCGGGGGTTTAATCCTCGGTCCCGGCACAAATTTTTTTTGAACCAAAACCCCTTTCCCTTTAAAAACTGACAAGAATTTTTTGAATTGGGGGGAATGCCAGGGCCCCCACCTGGGTTTGGATTACACGTTAAACTTAGGTCCTCCATTTCATCTCAAAATGCGTATAACTCGAACGGGTAGTAAGCCGGTGCTTAAATTTAAAAATAATAAATAATAATAATAATAAAAAAATTGTATTTTTTTTCAAGAGATTTTTTTTTTCTAAATTTTGAACATTTTTAAAAAAATTTTTTGATTTTTTTTTAAAAGGAATTATCTCCGTTTTAACTTCTGTTTTTGGGAATAAATTTTTTTATCATATTGTTAATAATTTAAAAATTTAAAAAAAAAAGCTTTTTTTTTAAAATTTATGTTCAGTATAATAGACATTGTTCACATAATTGAGTTAATTTAAATTTTTAATTTAAATTGAGTTAATTTTATTTTAAACTTTATTTTTTTTCATTTTAAAATCGCCGCTCTTTCCCCACTTTGTTTATATTATACATATTTTTGGACCCCCATTTTTAATTAATCTAATGGAGTAGGAAAAGGGGGAAGGTAGTTTTTTAGGATAATGTACCCAAAATTTTTGTGAAAGGGAGAGTGGAAAAAAACCCTTTAAGGAAAACCACCCAAAGGGCCCCAAAACCCCCTCTGGAAATTCCCCAAAAATAATTACCGCCCCTCAGCCAAACCAGGGCTAACAATATAGTGACGCCTTTGGGCCTTCGCAATTTTAATTGGGGATATTTCCCCTTTTTGTTTTGGGATCGCATGTTAATCGCTGTTGGGTTATGGCTAAATTTCTAATCACCTAGTGGGTTTTTTATGATAAAGGTTGAAATTTTGAGGAAAAATTTCCCCTTTTTCGTGGGGAGCGCGGGGAAAACCCTTCAAACCCCCTTTAAAATTTCACCCAAAGGGGAAACGAAAAACCCCGATCTTTCCATTATATGTAGTTAGTCTATTGCAATAGTGACGCCTTAGGGCCGTCGGCCAAACCCAAAGGGGGATTAAAAATTTAATTTTTTAACTCTTTAGTTTTAATTTCGTAAACCCCCCCTTTTATTTTTCAGGGGTGTCCCTTTTTTCCTAAATTATTTTCCCATTCCCCTCTCCAATAAAATTTCTGGTTTCATTTTTTAAACAATTTTATCTTCCCTCACCTAGCCCCAAATTTGTGTAAATTTGAGGATGGGCCAACAATACAAAATTTTTAAAAAGGGGAGGATTTTTCATCCCGCTAATAGTTTCTAGGTATTCTTCCACCTATTTCATGCAAAAATTAATGTAAAAAGGGAGCTGTCACTTTTGTTAAGTATTTTTTTAGCTTGAAAATAAAAAATAAAAAAATAAAAAATTTAAAAAATTATCAATTTTGGCCCAAAACAAACATTTTTTACTTTGTAAAAATTTTCCCTTTTTATAAAAAAAATTTAAATTTTAATTTAAATTTTTTTATCCCGCATCTTACTATCGTTCGGTTATACCAAAAGATATTTATTTAAAAAGGGTTTTGGGTAAAAAAACGTTTTTTGGGGGAAATCTACCCGCGTTTTTCGTGGAAGAAGATAAAAAACTTTTTTTTTTGAAAAACCCACCCATTTTGTTAAAAAACCCGGGCCCAGTTCGAACCCCCATCTTTGGGCCAAAAAAAAAGGTCCGTTTTTTTATAAAATTAACCCTTTTTCCCTTTCCCCCTGAAGGGGGGGTTAAAATTTTTTCAATAAAAATCCCAATGTACCCTAAAATTTTTTAATGATTTTTCTTCTATAGCCACGGGGTCTAACAAAAAAAAAGAAATGGTTATAATTTTATTTGTCGTTTTATTTCGTTTATTTTTTACATTTTAACTTCTTTTCATTCTTCAAAATAAAAAATCATGGATGGGAAAACTGGAATGGTCGCAAACCCTTTATTCAGTTACGAGAGTATTTGTTCCAGTTGAAAAAAGTTCCCTTTCTTAGTTCATAACCCCCCATTTGTTATTTTGGCTTTCCCCGAATTTTTGGGGGACCGGTCGACCCCCCCCTTTAATTTTTTACTGCAAAACCCGAACTTCCCCTGCAAAGCTTGCCTTGTGTTGGGGTTGCTACGTTTTACGTTTTTGGCCCCTTAATCTCTGGGCCCTAATCCCTGCGAGTTTTCACATGATAAAAAGTTTTGTAATAAAAAACAAAAAAACTCCACCTTTTTCTCCTTCATTCCCCCTCTCTTCCCCCCCAATACCCATAAAAATGGCCCCAGCCAAAAGAGACTGCCCAAAAAAACCACGGTTTTTAAAAAACGTTTCCCTTGGGTTTTTGGGCCCGACCGGAAAAAGGTGATTGGCAAAATAGCTCTCGATAAGTTTTTTTGAAAAAGGAGGTCAAAAATGAAATGAGGGTGGGTTTTTTACCCAAATTTTGTATTGTTGTGGTTTTCCCATCCTCTTTTTCCCCATAGTGGTAAATCTTAAATTTTTAAAGGCCTACTTTTTTTTTTTTTTTTTTTTTTTTAAAAAAAAAAAAAAATTTTAATTATAATAAATTTTTTTAACAAAAAAAAACCAAAAAAAACAAAAATGAAAAAAAAAAAAAAAAATTTTTAAATAGAAGGGGAGAGGGAGAAGAGAGAGTAGCAAGGGTGCAAGCCCCTAGATTATTTTTTTTTAAATCTAATAGCATACAAAATTTAGAAATTTTCCCAGCACTCAATGAACCAAAATTTTAATAATATTGCCTAGCGCCCGAAACTAGACTGTATGACCGAGTGCGCGCGTTTTTGGAAAAAAGAACCGTTCTATCTTTTTAAAAGCGCGCGCTAATCGCTCGCTCCAGGGCTTGCCCCCTCCTTACAACCCCAAAGGTTCTAATTTATATATTAAGGGCACTCGCCCCCGCCCCGTCTGGCCGTACCCCCAAGCCCACACTTTTGCCGTATAGGATGGTTCTTATCGCTCCGTATCGGCTCGGGAAAAAAAAATTTTTCCCAATTTTTAGGGTTTTCCCATTTTTACTCAAAATGTGTAAAAGGGTCCGATCCTATGTTTTAAAGGACAAGTGTTTTTCAAACCTCGAAAATTTTCCTTGCCAAGTCGGGGAAAGAAATTAAAAGTAATTTTCGACCTTAAAAGAGTTGCCTACTTGGTTAAATTCCCAAAAGTTATTTTGCAAGTGGGTTGCATCTTAATTTCACATAAGCAGTCTAAACACTTTTACAAATTAAAACCCCCATGTAATTAAATAGAATTGAATTTTTAAAAAATGAGCAGCCCATCTTGGGGGGCTTTTTGTTTATCTATTTTATAAACACTTTTTCCCTTCTTCCCTGACGAGTATACCCTACTCATTCATTATTTGCACCTTGAAAAACATTGGGCGTGCATTTCCTAATGTTTTTTTTGTTTCCAAAAATAGATAAAAATATGATTCCACGGGGCTTTAGTGGGTTTTTTCCCAAAAAGGTTTCTTACAAATATTCCTCTATTTTTCCCCACAAATTTCGGTTACCTTTCCCCCTTAAAAATTCAAACCCTTTCTCATTCCTAACCCTTTTAAAGTAAATTTGTACATAATAGTATAACTTTAAACGGTTTTTTAAAACGCTGTTCTAAAAACAAAAAAAAGGGGGATTTGAATGAAAGAATAAGCATTTGACAGGGGGGGAAGTTAAGCCACGCCACAAGTTAAACAAAATTTTTTCTCAATCATCCTTTCAATTTCCCCCCCCCCCTCCCCATTTTTTTTGAGGTCTTTGATGTCACTTTTTGAACCAATGATAATAATATCAGCCCACTTAAAAAAACTAACTTAAATCTAGAACAGACACATTCCACCCCTTGCCGTTAATCATCCGGAAAAGGAAGAAACCCCCACATTTCATCTTATTCCCGGGAAATTTAAACTCTTGTTGTAAATTATTAGGGATTTTGGACTTGTTACAGAAAAGGAGCCATGGGGGGTTTAACAGAAACATTAATATAAAAATTGGGGCCTCACAACCAAAACTTTAAATTTTGAAAATCCCCCATTTTTCACACATATGCAAAAACAACCCACAAAACAGATCACCTATTATACGTCCTCTTTTCATTGCATTGGAAGTTCCGAATGAACAACTTCCACTTCACACCCGCAAAATGCGTTAACGCTAAATTTACAAAAACCACTGGCGAAACTTGTTTTACGATTATCGTTTTGGGGGTTGTGTTAGGTTTGTAGTAATCCGCAACCTTTCATTGCCCTTTATTTTTTTCGGTATTTTGTTAAATTTTTTGCACGTTCCATCAACCAAACTTGTCACGCTATTTTAAAATTGCTCCCCGTGTCGGTGAGGTGTTCAATTCACTTAGCGCGTCTTGCCCTCAATGACATCCCTTTTCCCCATTAAGTTTTAAAAGACTCTCTTACGTTGCTCAATAATAAACGGGTTTCCGTCATTTTAATTCAAGGTTGTGGACCCATCTGTGGGAAATTTACCAAATAACTACTAAAACGCCAGAAAAAAAAATTCTAACATTTCCGTTATCTTTTGATTTTTTTCCCATTTCAGGGGTTGATATTAACAACAAATGTGGTACTTTTTGGGGGGATACTCTCTATAAAAAGTTGGGGGGGGGTGGGGGGGATTTGGGGGCTACAATTTTGCTCAAATTGAGTTAGTCTCCATCTGTTAGCCCTTCAAAGGTACTCTAACCAAGGTATGTCATTTTTAAAGTTTTTGTGGGGTCTTTACGGGTTTTGAGACAAAAAAGTTTTTTTACCCTGGAAAGTGTGTGTGTGGACCTCCCCATACACTTGAATTTTTTAAAAAATGTCAAAAAAATTTTGGGTTTGTACTTTTTTAGCCCCCATAGAAAAAATTATATTAGGGGGAAAAAATAATTTTTTGTTTAAAATTTTAAAAACTTTTTAATCAGTTATTTAAATTAAATTTAAGAAATTTTAACAAACAAAAAAAATTGTTTATTAAATATGTGTAAGAAAACTAAGTTTTTAATTTATTAGTGGAAATCTTTTTTAAGTTTTAAATAATCTTTTAAAAATGAAGACTGTATTTATCAATCTATTATTATATTATTATTGTTATTATATAATAATCCACAAATTAAATGTATAAATAGCAAAAAGCCTAGTTTTAGTCACTTAAAATATAGAAAATTTTTTTTTTAAAATTTAGTTCAGCTTCACAAAACAGTTTATAAATGTTCAAAAAACAAAGCTTGCAATTTAATCATTATTGTTAGAAAAAATTTTTTTTATAGAATGAAAAATTATTGATTGATTTCTTTAAAAAAAAGGTTTTTTTAGAACCCCTTAGAATTGAATCCCAATTGTTTTTTTGGCTTTTCTCTTTTCTTTCTTAATTTTCAAGCAAAAATGAAAAAAAGTAAAAAATACGAAGACGTGAATTTCCCAAGTGAACAAAGAAATTGCACCCAAAAATTTTTGCAAAAAAAATGGGTTTCCCCAGACAGTGACAATTAAAATATTTCCTTCCATTTGGTAAAAAAAAATAACGATTTTTTATTTATTATTTGAACTTAAATGTTTAAAGTACAATATTTTCCCAAAACATGTCTACAAAATATTTTGAAAAAATTTTTTAAAAACGTATTTGCCCATATTTTTATCGGAAAAATTTTTTATATCCTTGAAAGGGTAAAAACCATAAACTTCCTTCGACGATAGTAAGTTCTTCTTAAAAAATTACTTTTGGGTTTTTGGTACAATAATTTAAGTTTTTACGTGAAGTTTCAAAAAAATTAATTTTTTTTCCCCCCCCCCGAGATAAAAAGGCAACCATTTTTTAAAATGAGAAAAATAGACACACAAAATACTTTCAGGATCGGGGGACCCTTTCGTATTCCGAACTTTTTTAAATTTAAATGCTTTATTTGTGCCCGTGTGTGGGGAGAGTGGGTCTTTAAATCTTATCCAAAAAAATCACTCAAAAAACATTTCATTTTTCGACTTTGTGGCCAACAGAGCAAGTTTGCACCAACCCGTTCTCAGGAAAAAAAAAAAAAAAAAAATTTAAACTCTTTTAAAACCCCTTAAGTTTTTTGGGTGTATTAACAAACATTGTATTAATACTCATTGTAAAACTTTTTATTTTAAAAAATATTATTACATGTGTTTTTCTATATTAAAATGTTTTTATTAATGTTTTCAAATTTAATTTCGGCAAGATTTAAATAGAAATACATTATATGCAAAAAAAAATAATTTATAGATAGGGTTCACAAACCTACTACTTAAATTATCTTTTCCCCTGGAAGAGGACGAAAAAATTACAATTTTAAAAAAAAAAACACCCCGTCAAAACCCAATTTAAAAATATAAAATAATAAAATATATATACAAAAAAGAAAATAAATAAAAAATACGTGTATTTAAATTTTTTTTAAATATAGTTTCGATTTATTTGATAAAAAAAAAATTTGTATTTATCTTATAGCTATACGGTTGGGTAGAAAGATGTAGTATCAAAAAAAAATTTTTAAAATAAAGGGCTTTCACGCTCCCAAATGTTTAAAATGTTAAAAGATTTTTGGGTATTAATTTTAAATAGTTTCAGTATTGGGTTTAAATGAAAGATTTAAAATAAATCTTTTTAAAATATTAAAAATAACATTTTTGGACACCAAATGATTTATTTCATTAATTTTTTTCAGTTAGACTTTGAGAAAATTTTTTAAAAAAAAGGAATAATATTTTTTAATTTATTAAGAGAAAAATAGTGGGGATAATTTTTAGTACTTCTTTCAGTGTAATTAATCCTATCCAGGGGGGTTTTTTTTTAGCGGCAACGTTTAAGACCATTATTTAGGTGACTCCTTTGTATATGTAATAGTCAACACGAAACCAAATTATAAAATCATTTACTTTCCTTTTTTTAAGGGATGGTCTTTAAAAATTATATTTTAACTGGAAACCTCTACCCCAGTTTAGTAGTAAAAACAGATTGTTTTAAAAATACAGGAGTTTCAGGTGGAATAGCCAAATATTTTGGAAAGGTTTGTTGTATTATTTTTCTAAAAAAAAAGTTCATGTAAAATGTGTCCATTGCTAAAGGATCAATACAAACGTTTTGAAATGACACGAAAAGCCACTATTAGAAGTATTTAAAGAACGATAAATTTTTGTTGTTTTTAATAACAGTTTGAATGATAATATAAAACAAAATTTTGAAAAATAATTACAGTTTACATTATATGTTCGAAAACCCCCTGCCAACTTAAATGCACTTTGCAACTTGGGAAATAGTTTTTTTTGTTTTCTAGGTCGTCTTGGATTCTTTATAAGCAAAACTATCCTAATGCGAGCGAGAAATTTCGTCTCTTGATCATATTTTTTTTCATACTTTCTTTTCACAAACCACATCTAAGGAGGAGGTCTAAAAGCCCTTTGAGCCCCAAAAAAAGGGACCACCAGGGCCGGTCCAGTGTTGGGGAAAGATATGTTTATTTTGGGTTCCCTACGATGAATATAAAGTCCTTCCTGTTGAAGGACCTACCAACCCTTGCAACCAAGGGAAATTTCCTTCAATTACTGAAAGTTCTTTTGCAGAAATTGTAGATAAATGGGCCCGAAAGAGTTTTTTTTTTTTTTAACAAAACGGAACTAATCATTTTTAAAACGATCAATCCCCCACACTTTACAAAGAAACACTCGAAGGTTAAAAATTTTTTTTTTACGTTGCATGTGGATTTTTGCCGGACCACCAATGGATTTGGGGTATTGTTGATTTCATCGCAGGTGAAAGTAGTTTCATCGCCCCACCCCCACTGCAAACTCTGTAATCCTCATCCATTTAAAAATTGGGGAAACTTTTTAATAAATTTTTTTTTACTAAAAATAAGATAATACAACTTCCAAAAATATTTATTATTCCCCCAAAAACAATTGTATATTATTTGACAGCAACTTTGTAATATAACTATATTAAAGGGGAAATATATTTTGTAAAATTTTTTTTATATACATCCTGTTTGATTAATTTATATATAATAAGATCTAAAAACGTGATAATTTTCCAAATTCAATTTTTAAAATTTTTGGGCCCGCAAATGCAAAGTGTGCAAAATCCTTTTGTCTCTGTCCTTTCAAAAGGGTACCCGGTGAAATCTTCTCCGAAAGCGAGAAAGGGAGGAACAAAAAGACGGCTCGCCTTTTATTAAAGGAATGTTCAAAAAATTTATTTTATTCCCTATTTACAAGGTAGCTTGGGCCTAGTTTTGGTAACTGCCAAAAGGGTAGGGCGTTTGTGTCATAAATCATATTTTCATTAAAATCAGGGAATTTTAAATAAACCCTAAACAACCCCCCGGGGCACAATTTTTAGTCGAAAACCCCTTAAAGGGAAACGCAGCAGGGGGTTATATAACAGAATCCAAATTTGTTAAACCCCTCATAAGGGCAGTAAATTTTAAAAAAATCAATTGGGTAGTTTTAAATTTAGACCAAAAATGATAGAACCCCATATTATTAAATTTTGGTTAAAAATATGTCAGCCAAATTGTGACGTTGTACAGAAAAATGCAAACATGGACGATCTACTAAACTGTCGGGTCCCCTTTTTAGGGGCGGAAACTCGACTTCATGAAACACCCCAACTTTCCATCAACATCACGCGGTTACTGACCCCCCTGGCTCGGGGGCCCTTTAGAAAAACTCGGAAAATAGAACATCGAGATGCGCTAACCGTTGCGCTGCGGTTGTGTTCGGTGAAACAAACTACCCACGGCGCGTGATTTAAAATTATCACGAAATGTCGGGACTTCTACCGAAAAGTACCCCCCTCTCCTTTTCCCCCCCAGTTGTTCCCGGTTTGTGAACACGTGATTGTTTTTGTACAGTATATAACGGCTGGACTGGGTATGGCACCATTTTCTGCACTCGTTTGGGTGAGAACACTTTCTTTAGATTTGGGGTTTGGTTGCTTTTCGACTATTCAAAATTTAGTTTGGGTTTAATTTGTTAAAAATTTAAGTTTCGTTTTTAAATAAAATATGATTACTAATAGCAAATTTTTCCTGGGATGGGATTTTCCCTTCAGCCATTTGGTTTATCTCTAGCTTTTTTTGGTACTTAACGTTGTGTCCGCCCCCGGGAGGGGTTGGAACTTGGCATGGCCCATCTTAGGGGCTAATGGAATTTAGCTTGTCGCCATCTTGGGGCGCAAATTTTAATTTCTTTTAAACGGAAACTTTACTTAAAAAATTTATTCTGCTTGCTAAAGGAAAAAAGTTTGGTTCATTGTAATTGTTTTCAAATCGGGGGGCGCAGCCCGTCACCCAGCACTTGGGTATATAATAATATAATTTTTTTGAACAATTTGATTGAACTATGTAACAGGTTAGGTTTGGGTTTAATATTTTCTCTGTCGGCCTTTAATGGGGGCCTTTAAAAAACTTTTACGTTTTTTCAATGTATTTGGGGCTCCCCAGGTCTGAGAATATAAAATTTATTTTGATTTAACTTTCTTGCTAGGTTGTCCCCTTCTGCGGGGGTAAATTTAAAAATTATATACGTTGGAAATTGCATTCTGTTTTCTTTTAAAACGACTTGGGGTTTGCCCCTTTATTTATTGTTTATCTGGGCCTTGCGGCCAGTCCCGACTTTCCCCTTTAGAGTCCCTCGTTTGTATGTCTCGAGTTGTTTGTTGAATAAAAAAATCTCTTGTAACTAACCTACTTTCTTTTTGTTGTAATATGAACCTACCATATCATATGGGGGGGGGTTACAAGAAAGCTGCCCCCCACCGGCTTTCGCGAGTTTTTGGGGGCCCACTTAATGGGGTTTGGGATGTTGGGAGGAAAATAGGGTCCGCCTGTCTGCAGTGTTGTTGGATGATTATATTGTAGATTCTTGTTTTTTTATGTTTAAAGACCCCGCGACCAGGGGCCCACTCCTGCAACGCCTGTCCATTTACCCATTAAGTTGCTGTCTACGCCGGGCCCGGGGGACGAGTTGAAGCGAGCTGACTTCAAGGGGGGTTCCTTCTCTCCCAAAATTGCACTGGGGGTGACTCAGATCTAAACTATTGGGGATTACGGGGCTGGGGGGGCTGAACTGATCGGGATGGCAGGATTGAGGATGGGAAACCACCCCTTTTGGCCCCAAACCCCTCCCCCTCCACCCCCTTTTATATTAAATGCAGAACAAAGTACTTATGGGGATTTTGAATCGGGCCCCGTTTCGACGGGCAAGATCACGCTACCTGTTTTAATTTATGGTTGAGACAAAGAGCAATTTCTAAATTACGATGATAGTGAATTTTTTTTCTGTGTTTGGCCAAAATTTGGTTTTTTAACCCCGCGTTCTCCCCTGGGGTTCAAAATGGTTTATCTTGGAGATCCTTTCTGACCCCATTTTTTAAGGGGGTTACCCATAGGGGTGAGAAAGGGTTTTTAAGGAAGTTTTTTACAGGGTTTTTTACCCCAGAATCGTGAGAATTTTATTTATCTATCAGAGGGAGCTCAATTTCCAAAAGTTCTGGGGGGAAAATGGATCGTTGATATTATTTTGGGAAATGGTCGCCCTAACCGGCGACATTTTTTTTTACTGTAAGCCCTGTACGGGACGTTTTCTCTTAGCATCTTTGATTGAAAAAATCCCTGCCGCCGAACAGGAGATTTTAAGTGTGCATGCGCCGGCCATTAAACCGCGACGCACGGGTTCAACTCCCCAAAACCCATGAAAACGGCCTTGTCATTAGCCCTTATTCCGGGGGACGCGATGTAGCACCCCAGGGACAACTTCAGGCCTTGGGTTCGAACCGTGCCCCCGCGGGCCCCTGCGCATGAGAGTTTTTGGTGTAGAAGATGGGTCAGTACAGAGAAGTGTAGATCGGGGGAAAAATTATAGGGCGCGCTCGTATCGTGGGCCCGGGCTGCCCAATTGTTTTTAAACCCCGTGCTCCTACTCTGTAGTTAGATTCAGGTACCAAAATTTTTTTTGCCTTTTAGTACAGGGGCCAGTCACTCATTTTTATGCCGTGAGTTTTTTCGCCATTAGAGGGTAAAACAAAAAACGATTATAGGCGATAGGGCCCAAGATTTACCCCCGTGGGTAATGGGCAACTATCTTGGTCATTGTAAATAGTGTTCTATTAAGATAAAAGATTTGCCCGGAAACGTCCATTCTTTGTTTTTGCCCGAACTTCCCTTTTTGTTATTTGGGGGAAAGATTTAGTTCGAGACTGGGTAAACTGACCGAACGTTAGGAATTCTTTTAGTTTGAACCCAGTTTTTTTATTCCCTTTTGGTTGGGCACCATCTCGAGGTTGTTCCCCATTTCGAGGGAAAGTGAAGCGATAGATCGTTTTATAGCTGATTCCCGACGTATCATGACAGATGGGGGAAGTGCGACATTTTGCCGTACGACATTGGGGGCAGGACCACATTCCCGTTAGACGGTCCCTACTCCCGTGCACCCCCCAAACTCAGATATTTTGAAATTTACATGGCTTTGGAACAAAAAGGGTTTTCGTCCCTCCAAACCCATACGAAGTCCTGCGTTCATTATTCCCAAAAGGGCATGGGCACCGCTTGATTGTCGATTTGAAATTAATAAAAAAAAAGTGTTGACCCATACCCCCCGCCTAGCATAGAGTCCGCCCTTTCCAAAAATCTTGGGGGCCAAATTTACACTTTATTTACCTTAATGCGACTTTTGCAAAGTGTTCTCAAGTCGTTAAAATTCACGCGTTTATCACCCCTGGGAAGTCTTCAAATTCCAACCCAGTGCCGTTAGGATGTTGCGGGGGGAACGTTTTTAGTAGAGTCTTAGACCAAATTTTGGGGGGACCTGAAATACCAATTCGTGTTTAACTACCTTTATATATCTGCGTTTACAGCAAATCTTTTGATGACATTTCGTCATGTTGAGGTAGTGTTGAGGCGCCTGCGCGAGGCGGGTTACTGTAAACCCGGGGGAAAAAAACCTGGCGAAGGGTCTTCCCTATCTTGGTATATATTTCTGAGGGTAACCCGCTCGTTTACCCATCGGGGGTTAAGCCTTCTTGGATTTTTCCCCCCCAAAAACAAAAAGGGGTATTAGGTTTCTAGGGATGTGCGCCTTTTACCCTAGGTTTATCCCGAATTCTCTGATTAGCCAAAACCCCTTAACTCCTTGAAAAAAAAGGGTGCCCCCTTTTTTTGGGGGTTTTGCCCAAAAGCGGCTTTTGTTTTCCTTAAGGGCCCCCTAGTTCGCGCCGTGTAAGATGCCTGACTTTTCTCTGCCCTTTTCCACTACTGTTGATGCCTCCTCGAGGAGGAGCGTTCCTTTTTCAAAAGACTTCCCAGGGGTAGCCTGAGCTTTGCCCGCAGCTTGAGCCCCGCCCCAAAAAAGTATGTATAAGGAAAGGAATGTTTACTGTATCTTCGGCATCGACAAGTTTGTGATATCTAGAGCTTCGCCAGTTTGGTTGACACGACAACATGGCCCTCGCGGTGTGGAATCACCCGAAACAACAGGGAAAATTGCGTGGGTTTGGAAGCTACAGGTTTAATTTACGACCCCTCACGTTCTGGGAAAACTTAAGTTTTCGCGCCTTTGTCTAGGGTGTTGAGGGAAAGGAAAAATTAAGAATTTAAAGGGGGATGGCTCGGTTACCAAAACGATTTTCCCCAAACCCTTTTTCTCAAACAAAGACCATCAGTTGATGGATCCGTGTTTTGGACAGATCGTTGACAGGATCAAACGTGGAGAGGGATTGGGGAAATACGAATCTTTAAAGACCTCTTAGTATTCGTGTAAGGGGAGGGTAAATATTTTTTGCCCAAAAAACTTAGGGCCCAGTTACTAAAATTTTCCACGATCCTTTTTGGCGGCCCCTTTCGGTTTTCCTTAAGACCGAACCAGTTTTAAGGGAATTTTTTTTTGGCCCCTTTAAAGCCTAGAGACGTTTGAGATTGGGTGCGCAAATGTGAGCCGTGTCAATTGGCCAAACCCGGGGCGTAATTCAAAATAGGGGTTTTATCCCCGGAAGTTGCTAAAAAACCCTGGAGAAAATTTTTGTTGATTTCGTCGGCCCCCTTACCCCTCTACCCAAGGGAACACCTCTTCTCGTTTCCCTGGGCGCCTTTTCCCAAAAAAAAACGTCCTACCATCCCCCTAAGGAACATGAGGGGAAAGGAGACTGTTAATGCTCTTGCAGGCGTGTTTGGGCGATTTTTAGGGGCCCCCAAGGGGCTAGTAAGTGATAAAGGACCGTGTTTCCTTCTAAGCTTTTGGAAAGTGTTTTTCGTGGGGGATAAGACACGTTACCACTAGCCCTACAACCCATCGCCCAACCTGTAAAAGGGTTTTTCATAACCTAAACGTTGGGCCCTTTACGATCTTCACCCCCCTGGCCCCCCACTGGGACCAGGGTTAGACTTTTTTAACTTGCTTTTAACGCCGCTTTCCAGAGCATCAAAGCCAAACCCCTTTCCCTATCCCCCTCAATAGGGCCTGAACCACCCATTATTGTTTAAAAGGGGTATTGACCCACTCCCTTTTGCGCAGGTGATTTTCTTTTTGAAAAAAAATGTGAGGGGCTTTTTCTAACCTCCTGAATCCCAAAGGAAGGTTGCCCCCCACCTAAAACCGAGGGCGTTTTTCCCTGTCCCCTTTAAACTTGGGGACGTTTTTGGTGCAAAAGTTTTTCCTCTTAGCTCGCTGTGCAAGTCTTCGCGAAGATGGCGTATAAGTGGGTGGTCCCTGGGCATTGAAAGATTTTTTACACCTGTTTCGGGATTGTTAAAAAAAGTATCCCACCCCCTTTGGCGTAGACAATGTCAGCCACCTAAGGGCAGGGAATGAGTCAAATTGACCCCCCTCTGTTGTGCTGTTTTCTTAAATGTACTTTGTGATTTAATTTTTTCGTTTCCCAAATGCAGTTTCAAATTTCATATTTGTTGTTATAGATTTTTATAAGGGAAGGGGGGACCCCCCTGGGATGTTAGGTAAATTTTTTAGCTGTAGGCCCAGGTATACTTTGAGCAGAAACTTGTGTTGGTGTTTAAATGAAGCGTGTGTCGGGTCCAAAAATACTAGTGCAGAACGTTCGCCCCACCGACCGGGTACCTTAAGTGGTGTGAAGCGGCAAACCCCCCCTTTCCCATTCATGGAAAAATCGCGCTAAAAGAGTTGTGGGTATCTCTGTGACTCGTGCTGGTAAAAAATGTTAGTGCTACGAAAAATGCCACAGTAACTTTCAAGACTGCGCTAAATGATAAACTTTACAATTGGGTGTGGTTTCACGTGTAAAATTTTGTTCTCAGAGACTTCACCTATCGGCCCCTTTCCCTCCCCCCCCCCCTTTTCGCCCTGCCCTTTCCTTCCCCTCCTTTGTTCCGTCCTATCGGCAGTCAATGATCCCCAGCTGGGCGTGGCGAGAGCTTCCCGGTGGTTAAAGCGGGCCCCTTACGACTTTGCTGTCTCCCTTCAACCCCGGGGTGACGGTGTGTTTATGAGCGTGTGAAGCAGAGGTCTACCCCGGGTCCAGTTATTGTCTCTCCCGCACCGCATCTGGCCACCTAACATGGGCCCCGGGGGGTACCGGGGGCCCCACCCACCCCTTTTCGCGGGGAAATGGGGGAAAGGGGCCTCCCCGTGTCTTACAAAGCTAAGGGCGTCCCCTTTTTTCCGTCCCGGGGGGGGCATTGTACGTTGTCACGCATTGCAAAAATGGGCGTCTAGTCCCTGATTGGGCCCCTTTGACTGGGTGGAAAACGATTTATGAAACACCAACTCCCCCACTCAACTCACGCGGCTTACTACCCCCCGTGGCTCGAGCCCCATTAGAGCAAGACTCGGACAATAGAAAATCAGATGGCTAACCCCTATGCGTGACGTTTGTGTTGGTGAAACAAACCCCCACCGGCGGTGATTTGAAATTATCCGAGAATCGTCGGACTTTTTACCCAGGACTACACCCCTCCCCCTTTCCCCCCCTGTTTCCCCCGTTTGGAAAACCGGGGTTGACTTTGACGTATAAACGCTGGACTGTGTAGTGATGGCACTCATTTCTCTGCACCGATTAGGGAACATTGTTTAGATTTTGGCGTAGGTTGCTGTTACTATTCTAAATTATGTTTGGGTTAATTTGTTCAAAAAATTTAAATTTCGACTTTAAATATAAATTATGATTATAATAGCTATAAATTTTCTGGGACTGCAGGATTTTCCCCGTCAGATTATGGTTTATGTTAGCTTTTTCTTGGTACTTAACGTTTTTCCGCCTCACGGACGGGGTTTGGGAAATTTTTGGGATGGCGCCATTTTGGGCCTAATGGGAACTTTTGCTTGTCGCCATCTTGGGCCTTAAAAATTTCTGTTTAAGTGTAAATTACTTTAAAATATTTTCTGCTTGCAAATTAAAGGTTTGTTACGATTGTAATTTTTTTCAATGGGGGGGGCGGAGCCCGTGCACCCCCAAAATTGGGTTTTAATAATAATAATTTGATTGAATAAATTTTATTAGGAACTATTGTAACGGTTAGGGTTTAGGTTAACATTTCTCTGCGCGCCTTATAATGGCGGGGCCCTTTTTAAAACTTTTACTATGTCAATGTATGTCGCATCGCCAGGGTGTAGAACTATATATATTCTTGTATTTAAATTTCTTGCTGGTTAGTCGCCTTCTGCGAGGGTAATTTAAATTTGCTACGTTGGTTTTAGTCATTCTGTTTTTTTCTTAACGACTTGGGGGCTTTCCCCTTTATTTATTGTTTTTTCGGCCCCTTTCGGCCAGTCACTCGACTTTCCCCCCAGGTGCCTCGCTTTGTATGTCTGCAGTTGTTTGTTGATAAAAAAATCTCTTGTAACTAACCCACCCTTTTATTTTTTGGGAAAATGAACCTCCTATCATTGAAGGGGGGGGGGACAAAAAAGTGGTGGGGATTGTATTAGGACCCGCTTGCAGGAATTTTAATCTTACAAAATTTCTAGCCAAAAAACCTTAGGGCCCAATTTTATAGTAAGACATAGTACGCCTCAATGCGCGTTTTAATAATTTCTAAGACACTTACCTAAAAAGCAAATGGGGAAAAGACCATATGGTATATTAAATGGCCCCTTCCACTCGAGACTAGGGAGGAGTCGTCTCAATTTTGTGTATCCACCGCACTTGAGGCGTAGATTGACCATGAAAATGACCCTTAAATATTTTTTTGCCCTAAGTTTTAGGGAAAACGGAGTAAAATTCTAGCCCAAAGACCAAAATTTTTACTTTAAATTATATAGAGGGAAATTTTCAAATTTACAAATTTTGAATGCGTCTCTAATTTAATTTTAAAAATTTTAAAACTTTTAGGACAAACAAAAATAAAATTTTTCATGAGAGTGTTTTAAAACCCATTTCGTGTCAAATTTAAAAAAACAGTTATATTTCGTTATTATGAGGTTTATATAAAAAAT